>NQII01005186.1:0-78502 GCA_002778355.1 Clitarchus hookeri | reverse complement strand
CCAATCCTTTCTGGATCATTCCGCACTTGCGCATGCCCCGAGACGACCCGATACAGCACACAGACGTTTCGTGACGAGCGGAAAGCAATCCCCGGCCTTCTGGAAGGCCGAGGTCGCTGCGAGGTGAGAGTTGTCGATCAAAGGCGCGTCATATCTGCCTTTCGTGTACCCCACACACCTTCACCCAAGGATGAACTTGTCTCCTTGCGGAGGCATGAGTCGCGCCAGCCGCTGGTACGTGAAAGGCTGTCCTCCCAAGGCGAGGGGGAAGTGGAGTAGAGAGGTTCGGACAGGTCTCGAGTGCCGATGAGGGTGAAGCGAGGTGAGTACGGAGCAGCGCCGGATTGCAAGGGGCGGGGGAAACAAGAGATCCCCGTGGAAATCCACCGACCAGCGGCATCGTCCGGCACGATTCCCACGTGCGAACATCATGGAGTGACCCCCGCCGGGAATCGAACCTGATTCGCCTTGATCGGAGGCGAGTAGTTTGACCACTACACCACCGCGGTGCCCGGTAGGGGGAGGGAGACCGCTGGTTTGCAATATATAATGTGTACTAGTAAAGTAGAAGTAGAATGGCTTCTAATGGAACACTGCACCTGATTATACAATATGCAACATGCAGGGTTCATTTAAAAGTAATTCGCGGAATTTTCACACTTTTTGAATCAAACTTTTGAAAAATCTCCCAATGTATGTCGTTTTGGTTGTTTACCTAAATATGTCATGTATTATCATCGTTTTATACTTCTGTTAACATAAAATTATATTATTTTTAGTTAAACTGAACTTTCACTTATATTTTATCAATAAATAAGATATAATATTTAATTTAAAATTAAGACGAATAAAAACGGAGAAAAAATAGGTATGCTGGTAATGCCTAGAAAGAAACAGTTCTCATGCAAAATGTTATTAAAATGAGTGCGCACGAAGTACCCTTTGGTTGGGACCGCGGTGGCTGAGCGGTTAGCCTGCTCGCCTTCCACCAAGGCATTTCAATCCCCGGCTGAGTCACTCCCAAATTTTTGCATGTGGGAAACGTGCGGACGATTCCGCTGGTCGGCGGGTTTTCTCGGGTATCTCCCGTTTACCCTGGCCTTCCATTCCGGCGCTGCTCCATACTCACCTCAGTCACTCTCATCGGCTCTTAAGACCTCGTTGTTAAGAGCCGCCCAAATCTCTTCATTCGCTCTTAACTCGCTTGTCCCTTTGGTGTAATTTTGTGGACCCAGTTAAGCTTTGTTTGCATGAGACCAAGGAATAGCCAGAAAGAACATTAGTAAGGCTTCAGAAAAGTTGGAAGTAACCTTGAGGAATGGACTATACCAGAATTGTGAGGTAGAAGTACAGCTGTTTCCACTTGAACACTCCATCTGAAAGCATAATGCCGGGTTCATTAAAAACCAGTTCACTTACTACCAAAATTCTCGTAAAAGTACTTTTCGAGTTGCATATGAAAGAAGAAAGCATATACTTTGTAGCACTGAAAAATATTTTACTAGAATTTACTTATTTAAATGCTCTAAAAAAAAATCATTAAAACGTGATTATACCATTATATCAACATGATTTAACACTATTATAAAAACATGTTTTAACATTCTATAACATTTAAAGAACATTATTTAACAATATTATAACATTGTAATCAAATACTTAGAGTATATTTTTAATTAAAAGTTACCCGTATTTCCATTCTGGGTGCTATAGAAAGCATATTTTGCAATTCCCCCCCACACCCCTTTTCCCCTTCTCTTCATTAGGCAGGACCGTCATAATAATTGATGTAATTGTATGTAATAAAATACTATTAATAGTGTTTATAAATATTTTTAATAATTGATTATATGCATATCCATTTCAATTATAGAAATGATAATTTTAGTGCCACGATACACCGTTCTGTACAAGTTCCGGTAGCATATTCTGAGAGACCTGCTATCCGAGCCGGCATGCAAGCTAGTATGCAGGTTTCTATGGAATAATCTGTCACATAATACTTGCTGCCACATAAAAAAATGCAATCATATTTTTTTAAAATTATTATTTTAATTTATTAACTTTTGTTTTAGGGCGGACTACACTCATAGCTTCTGCAATATTTATTAATGCATGCAGTGTAATAGTTTTGTTTGATGTTAACTAATTTTCACATCACGCCTTTGCAGCA
This sequence comes from Clitarchus hookeri, assembly GCA_002778355.1. Lineage (NCBI taxonomy): Eukaryota > Metazoa > Arthropoda > Insecta > Phasmatodea > Phasmatidae > Clitarchus > Clitarchus hookeri. The sequence goes on along the minus strand of NQII01005186.1, from coordinate 76,329 downwards.
TTAGTAGAACACATTTTTGCAGTTTTTATTGTCTATTTACTTCTTTTTACCGGCCTTGTCACTGTTTCTCAAAATAAAACAAACTGAAACACATATTTCATCACTAGGAACATCTTACCTCGTACGTCTCTTTGAATGACTATCATTTCAATTTTGTAGAAAACCTTCCACTGAAAATTGCACATGGCACATTACAGAAAATCCATGAAAATGGTCAGCAGTCAGCTAAATATTCCATAGAACAGTCCATGCCACCAGCCATGCAAACTTGCATGGAATATTCCACGAAAAGGTCCGTCGTGGATTAAATCTACCTTGATCGTAGCTGTCGCTTTCCAATTTGTAATAAATTCATTTGATGTTTTGTAGTAACTTAACGCATCAAAAGGTCAGAAATTAGTGTTACGGTGATAATTAGACAACATTCAAGTATAGTGGAAATTTACGGAAAAAATTCTTGATAAACGTACGAAAATAAGCATGTGTCGTTAATTCCAAATAAATAAATAAAAATAGGCGTTTATTAAATTTTTTATCAAGTTATTTTTACGTGGTCGTTATTTGCGTGAGCGCAAAACGTTTGCCATTGGTGTGACGTCATGACTCATTATCGGCCCCGGATCACAGCAAGCTTACGCTTAGCGCCGAATTATCGTAATTTTCAGGAAGATACGTCATGCCATTTCATGAAAGTACGATTTGATAATCTACCAGGTATTGATACAGTTAATATGCGTGAGTATTTGAATTCCAATAATCTTGTTTCAACTGAAATTAAAACGGGATCCACAGGATTTTCACGAAATATTGACACCACTCTTGTATAGGCTTTTCACGGTAAAGTGAGCACTTTTGAAAGACCTGTAATTTGGAANATATTTAATTTAAAATTAAGACGAATAAAAACGGAGAAAAAATAGGTATGCTGGTAATGCCTAGAAAGAAACAGTTTTCATGCAAAATGTTATTAAAATGAGTGCGCACGCAGTACCCTTTGGTTGGGGCCGCGGTGGCTGAGCGGTTAGCCTGCTCGCCTTCCACCAAGGCAGTTCAATCCCCGGCCGAGTCACTCCCAAATTTTCGCGTGTGGGAAACGTGCGGACGACACCGCTGGTCGGCGGGTTTTCTCGGGTATCTCCCGTTTACCCTGGCCTTCCATTCCGGTGCTGCTCCATACTCACCTCAGTCACTCTCATCGGCTCTTAAGACCTCGTTGTTAAGAGCCGCCTAAATCTCTTCATTCACTCTTAACTCACTTGTCCCTTTGGTGTAATATTGTGGACCCAGTTAAGCTTTGTTTGCACGAGACCAAGGAATAGCCTGAAAGAACATTAGTAGGGCTTCAGAAAAGTTGGAAGTAACCGTGATGAATGGACTATACCAGAATTGTGAGGTAGAAGTACAGCTGTTTCCACTTGAACACTCCATCTGAAAGCATAATGCCGGGTTCATTAAAAACCAGTTCACTTACTACCAAAATTCTCGTAAAAGTACTTTTTGAGTTGCATATAAAAGAAGAAAGCATATCCTTTGTAGCACTGAAAAATATTTTACTAGAATTTACTTATTTAAATGTTCTAAAAAAATTCATTAAACTTGATTATACCATTATATGAACATGATTTAACACAATTATAAAAACATGTTTTAACATTCTATAACATTTAAATAACATTATTTAACAATATTATAACATTTTAACAAAAAATTTTAACATTATTATAGGAAATTATCACTGAACTTGATTATATCATTATATGAACATGATTTAACACTATTATAAAAACATGTTTTAACATTCTTATAACATTAAAAGAACATTATTTAACAATATTATAACATTTTAATCAAATATTTAGAGTATATTTTTAATTAAAAGTTACGCGTATTTCCATTCTGGGTGTTATAGAAAGCATATTTTGCAATCCCCCCCACCATCCCCCTTTTCCCCTTCTCTTCATTAGGCAGGACCGTCATAATAATTGATGTAATTGTATGTAATAAAGTACTATTAATAGTGTTTATAAATATTTTTAATAATTGATTATATGCATATCCATTTCAATTATAGAAATGATAATTTTAGTGCCACGATACACTGTTCTGTACAAGTTCCGGTAGCATATTCTGAGAGACCTGCTATCCGAGCCGGTATGCAAGCTAGTATGCAGGTTTCTATGGAATAATCTGTCACATAAAAAAATGCAATCATATTTTTAAAAATTATTATTTTAATTTATTAACTTTTTTTTTAGGGCGGACTTCACTCATAGCTTCTGCAATATTTATTAATGCATGAAGTGTAATAGTTTTGTTTGATGTTAACTAACTTTCACATCACGCCTTTGCAGCATTAGTAGAACACATTTTCGCAGTTTTTATTGTCTATTTACTTCTTTTTACCGGCCTTGTCACTGTTTCTCAAAATAAAACAAAGTGAAACACATATTTAATCACTAGGAAGATCTTACCTCGTACCTCTCTTTGAATGACTATCATTTCAATTGTGTAGAAAACCTTCCACTGAAAATTGTACATTACACATTACAGAAAATCCATGAAAATGGTCAGCATTCAGCTAAATATTCCATAGAACAATCCATGCCACCAGCCATGCAAACTCGCATGGAATATTCCACGAAAAGGTCCGTCGTGGCTTAGAGCTTTAATGTAAACTTAAGAGATTATTTTTTATTTCCTAACAATTTCGTATTATGGCGGTAGGCTAATAGTTGGATAGCTAGCGTATTAAAATAAGCTAGATATTCAACTGAAAATGACACACTAATCAATCACGCTTACTTGGGATTCGAACCCGGAACGTCATGATCGAAAGGATTAAATCTACCTCGATCGTAGCTGTCGCTTTCCAATTTGTAATGAATTCATTTGCTGTTTTGTAGTAACTTAACGCATTAAAAGTTCACAAATTAGTGTTACGGTAATAAATAGACAGCATTCAAGTATAGTGGAAATTTACGGAAGAAATTCTTGATAAACGTACGAAAATAAGCATGTGTCGTTAATTCCAAATAAATAAATAAAAATAGGCGTTCATCAAATTTTTTATAAAGTTATTTTTACGTGGTCGTTATTTACGTGAGCGCAAAACGTTTGCCATTGGTGTGACGTCATGACTCATTATCGGCCCCGGATCACAGCAAGCTTACGCTTAGCGCCGAATTATCGTCATTTTCAGGAAGATATGTCACGCCATTTCGTGAAAGTACGATTTGATAATCTACCAGGTATTGATACAGTTAATATGCGCGAGTATATGAATTCCAATAATCTTGTTTCGACTGAAATTAAAACGTGATCCACGGGATTTTCACGAAATATAAACACCTCTCTTGTATAGGCTATTCACGGTAAAGTGAGCACTTTTGAAAGACCTGTCATTTGGAATAATATGTGTATATACTATATATATTTATCTCATTTTAGCCTTAGACGTTAACTTCAGAGTGCGGTGCAATATAAACACTGTGTTTATTACTTACATGGCAATATTTATTTTAAAAGGTGGTTAAAGGTTAAAAAATGGCTGAAAGGAAAGTAACGAGGGCTTCAAAAGTGCTCACTTTACCGTGAACAGCCTATAACACTTTGAGTGCGTTACCGATTTACTGACAATTAAGACACGTTATTCTATATTCACGACTGAATGATCATCCNATAACACTTTGAGTGCGTTACCGATTTACTGACAATTAAGACACGTTATTCTATATTCACGACTGAATGATCATCCCTTCTGTTGGTACGTACTTGTATTCCGATCTGCAACTGTCATATTGGTTTAATCAACTTCGAACACGCTCACTATACTGAACAACGTTATCTGCCAATGCAATGCCGTATTGTAATTGTCCCAACAATCCATCCTGTTAAATTGCGTAGTTGACACTTTGAGTGTTTCTGACGTAAAATTACTCTGCAGAGAACTTTGCGAACACTGCTGGCGAGGTAATATTTTTTTTCTCCCGCCTCTTCCAAGAATGCCGGTGTCGCAATGCTACGGCAAACTCCGTGCAACTCATTTAAATTCAGGGGATGCAATGTTACGTTGGCAGCACTCAAAAAGACGTCAAGGCATCGAACTACTTTTCCCTAAATCGTTGCCACCTCTGCTGGGAGCACGTTAATGTCTTATCGGTGTTTCTTCACACTTTTTTGAATCAAACCTTTGAAAAATTACCCAAAGTATGACGATTTTGGTTCTTTCTTAAATATGTCACGCATCACAAGCCTTTCATATCTCTGTTTACATAAAATTATCTCATTTTTGGTTTAATAGAAGTTTTACGTTTATTCTCTCTGTAAATTATAATATTTAGTTTATTATAATTAATATGAATAAAAACGGTGGGAAAATAGGTGTGTTGGCAATGCCTAGTTGCAAATAGTTCTTATGCAAAATATTATTAAACTGATTGCGCACGAATGCGGTGCGTTGTCCCTTTGGTGTACTTTTCTGGACTTAGTCAAGGCTCGTTTACTTGAGGCGGAGGAATATCCTGAAAGTACAACTAAAGCAGGGCTTCAGAAAAGTTGGAAATAACCGCGAATGGACTATGGTTAGGGACTGGAAAAATTTCGCGAATTCGTTTTAGTGTAAGCTAGCCTTCAAACACGTGTGTATTCGTAATGTTTGCAATTGGATAATAGTGTCTTGGACACGCCCAGGTGAACTATGAGCCAGTAACAGACCTGCAAGGAACCAAGCAGCGAATCCAGTTCGACCTAACTGGCTACACGATGGGTCTGCAACCGATAATGAGAAAGCTGGCGCTCGAAAATTAACAGGACTGTGCAGTCTACCCTAGACGTCGTTTAAGACGCGAAATATTCCCTGTCCCTAACTATAGCAGGTATGTTCGTTTAAGGGGGGTAGTATCCACTCCATCTTCGAGTTTTCTTACAAATCTTCGTAATGAAAAATGTATGACCAGAAATAAAAAAAAATCAAAGCTGGACATGTGATAGAGAATTACTTAAAGAATTTTTTTGAAATTTGTAGGGTTTCAATTACACCTGTATTTTCTCACGTGGGATTGAAATTATTAAATAATTAGGTAATGTTTGATCACGGTTACAGATGTGAAACTAATTGTGTAATAAAAATAAGTGGGATTTCGAAATAACTGTTAAAATGTTCCTCATGCCTTGACAATCTTGGTTTTTAAATATTGACTCCGAAAATTAAATTATGGAGGAAAACACGTTCCCCTTTCAATTAATGCAGTTAGAAGGGGATTTTTTTTTTTTTTCAACGCGACAGAGGCATTGTGAATGCAGTCGGTGGCCGCTGCAGAGTGGGTGCTGCGTTGTTTACATAACCAATTCGCCGAGGCAGCGACGCGTCAGCTGCAGGAGTGAAGGAAGCGCGAACAGGATTTGAGTCACGCGCAGAATGCGGTACCAACCCACCGTCTCAATGTCTCAATTTCCCTGCCCGCTCCTTCGCCCACCGAACACGCTTTTACACGTTCTTCTTTTCCTCCGGTGCGGTGAATCAAGGTCCGCTTTCGGACGAACTGCCTTCGCTCGTTCCTGTCTAGGTCTTCTAGCCGCGACGAGAAACGGAAATCGCTGACGTGGTCGTTATCTTGAGACGACGTGCTGGTCGCCCGGCTGCGATGCCAAGGGCGGACCCAAGGACGAACAACAAGAACTCATCCTGGAAATTGTATTGTAAATGGGTAATTAACGTCCCNGCTTCTGTCTAGGTCTTCTAGCCGCGACGAGAAACGGAAATCGCTGACGTAGTCGTTATCTTGAGACTACGTGCTGATCGCCCGGCTGCGTTGCCAAGGGCGGACCCAAGGACGAACAACAAGAACTCATCCTGGAAATTGTATTGTAAATGGGTTATTAACGTCCCCCGGATGTTATGCCTGAAGGCTTATCAGGGGACGGCTTACGAACTAACTTATAACCTAACTTAACTTAACACCCATACCTTACCTGGGATTCGAACCCAGAGCCTCCCGCACTCCAGACCGGCGACGCACCAACGGGAGGTTGGCCTTTCAAGAAAATATATTTTTTTTTTGTAAAACTGTGCCTTTGAGATATTTTATATAATTCCATTATATTACAATGCAATGTAATATTCAATTTTGTACTAATGTTTTCCTGTGAAAATCGGATGTATTATCTATNCCCCGGGTGTTATGCCTGAAGGCTTATCAGGGGACGGCTTACGAACTAACTTATAACCTAACTTAACTTAACACCCATACCTTACCTGGGATTCGAACCCAGAGCCTCCCGCACTCCAGACCGGCGACGCACCAACGGGAGGTTGGCCTTTCAAGAAAATATATTTTTTTTTTGTAAAACTGTGCCTTTGAGATATTTTATATAATTCCATTATATTACAATGCAATGTAATATTCAATTTTGTACTAATGTTTTCCTGTGAAAATCGGATGTATTATCTATTCGCGTTATCTTCATATTTGTTGGTTTTGCGAATGAAATTATCAGTTATGCATTTATGCTACAGACACTATATACTTTCATTTTATTTTAGGTTCTACTCTTGCTGAAAACGCACCGAAGGAAAAAAATATGTGGTTGATCTGAGAAATAGGAATACTCGGCCGGCCAGGGACAGAAACGTTCCTGATATTTCCTTCATCAGTGAGAAATGTCATCCTCAAAATACATTTGTCTTTCCTGCCAGAACCAACGGAGCTAGTCGTCGAAGGAGAGCGCGGCATCAGTGGTTCATCAATTACGAATGGCTTCACTACGATAGTGTAAACGATAATGTTTTGTGCTCCGTGTGCATTACGGTATGCAACACGGTCGGAAAGGAAACCAGAGCGTAGTATAGTGATGCAGAACTTGCTTTCGTTCCTGGAAGGATGCTGCAGCAACATTTGCAGGTCATCANTTTTTTTTTTGTAAAACTGTGTCTTTGAGATATTTTATATAATTCCATTATATTACAATGCAATGTAATATTCAATTTTGTACTAATGTTTTCCTGTGAAAATCGGATGTATTATCTATTCACGTTATCTTCATATTTGTTGGTTTTGTGTATGAAATTATCAGTTATGCATTTATGCTACAGACACTATATACTTTCATTTTATTTTAGGTTCTACTCTTGCTGAAAACGCACCGAAGGAAAAAAATATGTGGTTGATCTGAGAAATAGGAATACTCGGCCGGCCAGGGACAGTAACGTTCCTGATATTTCCTTCATCAGTGAGAAATGTCATCCTCAAAATACATTTGTCTTTCCTGCCAGAACCAACGGAGCTAGTCGTCGAAGGAGAGCGCGGCATCAGTGATTCATCAATTACGAATGGCTTCACTACGATAGTGTAAACGATAATGTTTTGTGCTCCGTGTGCATTACGGCATGCAACACGGTCGGAAAGGACACCAGAGCGTAGTATAGTGATGCAGAACTTGCTTTCGTTCCTGGAAGGATGCTGCAGCAACATTTGCAGGTCATCNAACCAGAGCGTAGTATAGTGATGCAGAACTTGCTTTCGTTCCTGGAAGGATGCTGCAGCAACATTTGCAGGTCATCAGAAGAGTTCACTCCGCAAGAAACGTTCGCAGCTGATAATAAGCAGAGAAAATTGTGTTCCGATCAATTCTCAAATGTCACAGGCTCGTGTGAGAGAGCAAAGAAAAGCTCAAATGTGCCTATTTGCTATTATTAGCTCTATACGTTATTTTGTGCGATCTGGAAGTGCTGTACGAGGTCACGAAAGTGACACTGGGAATCTTGTCATGCTCTCACAAGAGAGATAATCAGAAATTGAGGAACTAAGGGGCAGCGGTGGCGCAGTGTCCAGGGCGTTCGCCTCCCACCACGGCGATCCGGGTTCGATCCCCGTCGAGTTCACTCCCGGATTTTTGCATGTGGGAATCGTGCTGGACGATGCTGCTTGCCGGTGGGTTTTCTCGGGGTACTCCCGTTTCCCCCGCCCTTTCATTCCAGCGCCGCTCCATTCTAGGGTTTCATTTCTGTCATGTCCGGGGATGACGGTCACCTACGGGTCCCAGCTGGAAAGATCGTCACTCGGAGGGTGTCGCCTTGCTCTGGGTGCACTCCCCACACGCCATTTATTTTTATTGAGGAACTAGAGCTGTGGCTTTAAAAACGAGACAACTACCAGAGTCCTGAGAGAGAGAACGAAATAACCGAGATTATGGCTCACTAGGTTATGCGTGAAATTATAGCACAAATTACAATTGCTCCATGGTTCTCTGTTATTGCAGATGGCACTACTGGTGGTGCTGGCCAGGAGCAGTTCTCTGTATGCATTCGGTTTGCTCAGCGACAAACTTCAGTAGCGAAAGAAGTATTTATAGGATTATACGACCCTCCCAATAGCAAGGGGGCGACACTTGCTGCGACCATTAAGGACGTGTTCCTCCGAACGAACCTTCCAATCTCTAATCTTAGAAGGACTTTTCTTCGATGGAACTGCTAATATGTATGGAAGAGAGAAAGGAGCTCAAAAGATTTTAGAGAGTGTTCAGCCGAAGTCTCTTTATGTACACAGCTCGAACATTGGAGTCTAGCTGTCTCGTAAATATTTTCGCGAAAATAAATATTACATTTTCTGTAACTTATTTTATTTGTACATTACAAAGTCAGTAAAATTTTGATTTTGACATACCATTTTGCATAAAACCACGCTATTTAAAAAGTAATATATATTGGGAAAAAGTAGTCGCAGATAATGTCTACAACTTGACCAGTTTATGGTAAAAATATAAAATAGATAATTGTTTCGTGGTCAACGGCTCTGAGGCAACAATATTTCAATCTCAGTCGCAGCCACGTGGTTTCGAGGGTTCTGTAGGAAGAAAATAAGTTCATTGCTGTAACAAAGACATGGTTACTGCGCAGCTGGCATGCGCACTCTACCCAACATTTACTCTCAAGGAAAACGTGGGACAGTTTTAGAAAAGTACGGATAAGAAATCGAGACGGTCGGTAAACCTGTACTGCGGCTCGTGTTCCCCGGAATAGAAAGCAAGCACTTGAAACCGACGCCAAAGAACGTGCTTGAATGGCAACGGACGACCAGTTTCCTGTTACGCAACTAGACGCGTGGTGACTAACAGCAGGAAATTCCTTCGTACCGCCGCGAAAGAGGACGAAAGAGTCAAAACAGCGGATCGCTGAGTGCTTTCCGAGGTACTGGCTCGGTAATCACTGGCGCACTTGTATTCGATACACAACACCGTCTATGTTTTCATCCGTCGGTTGAAAGCGATTCACAATTCGTCGTCCGTCAATCCTTCTGCACAGCAACATTTCAGCGTGGCAACTTAACGTCGTGATCTTTCTTCAGTTGGAGGTATATTTTGGTAGGAAATACATTTTCAAGGGAGAAATAATTTTGGGAAATAATTTGCTTACGTGATAAGAATTTATACTGAATTATTGTTAACATTTTAAATTCCTGAATTTACCACCAAAGATTAATAAACACATCCACCGCCTTGCATTTTATTTCAAAGTGCGTATTCGCGTGACAGTACAAATGTTCAGTGTGTTCACCGGAGGTGACATGCACGGCATACATCCACGCGATAGTCTAGTTCTTGACACACTCGCATCAACGTGGGCCTGTTGACAGTGCCTACCGCTGCGACGATCCGCTCTCTTAGGTTTGCGATATTACGCGGCAACGGCGAGGCGTATACCCGGCCTTTGACGTAACACCACAAAAAAAAAAGTGAGGTCTGAGGTCCGGTGACCTCGGGGGCCAACGGCGTTAGGCGCTGATCTTCTTCAGATGCATGTCCTATCCATAGTTCGGGCAGCATGCTGTTCAAGTGGAGACGAACTTCATGGTGGAAATGTTGAAGGAAGTAATTATGGTTTCCCGACAACTTAGACATAAGCATCTGTTGTAGCATGTCCAGATACGCTACGCACGTACTGTCTGCGTGCCTCGTTCATTCTGCGCTGTTTTCATTCACGTACTTTACGTGCTTCAGTTGCAACGAATTTCTGTAACCCTCAAATATTTATGAAACATAGTGTATAGCAGTTATGGGCAGCGATTTATTTCAAAGGTTGATTTCAGAAAGTGTTTACTTTACCTTGAACATCGTTGACTAGTTAGATCACTCATAAAATACACCAGGAAAAACGGCCACCTGCCTGGTTGGAAGTATTTAGCGTGCTCGAGACCTCACAATCATCAGAGCTCAAAGGGCTACAAAGGCAAGCCTATAAGCATTCTCATTGCCTCTACGCCCTAGGAAATGAATTTATGTGCACTCTTTCGATCTGCATGCGCTGCTACTAATCTGTCAGCCGTGACCATGTCATTTTATGGCATGATAATAAACATGAACGTATACTGCACGATCCCTTTACCACTCTAAAGATCCTCCACCGGAAATTTTTAACCTTGAAAAACTGTGAAAACCCTCTTTTTGACAATTTTCTTTGTCGAAAAGTTAACATATTTTTTAACATACGTGATACTCATTGTAGCAGCTTAGGCAGGCATCCGTCTTATTTTGAAATTTTGAAATTTGCTTTTGAAAAAAATTTGACGGATGACTACTAGTTATAAGGTCCAGGTGGCGGATAGATACAGAATAAGCTCAATGATGTAACTCGTATGTCAACGAGCTGTATAGCTACTTGCTTCGCTGCAGCCAAGATAACTGGCGCAAGATCGCCATAACCAGACCAGACTTGGTAAACTTCAGCGATGCTTTATTCCCCCTTCACGACGAAGGGGAAAAAATACGCGCAGGCTAGTTCCAAGAACCGCGTCGTTTATTAGCTATAAGTGTTCAAGTTTTCCCGGAAAACTTCATCCACAGTGCATGACCGACGAGGGAATATGTGCACCGCTCCCCTTCCCATGCACATGGCATAGTCACTTGTGATGAAATTTCTCTAATACTTTGACATAAAGGTCCTAAGGACAGCAAAAATAAGTCTGTATGTACTCAATTTCACGGTTACTTCCCACTTTTCTGAAGCCCTGCTAAATTGCTACTTCCAAGATATTCCTCCGCCTTATACAAACAAAGCTTAGAAAATTACACCAGGTACGCACTGCATTCTTGCGCATTCAGTGAAATAATATTTTGTATAAGAACTATGTCTTATTAGGCATTACCAACACACGTATTTTCTCTCTGCCTTTATATAATATATTAACTCTAAATGAAATATTATAATTTTTATACAAAATGTATGTAAAAGTTAAATTTAACCGAAAATAAGATAAAAAGTTTGTGTTAACACAAGTATAAAACGCTTGTGATACATAGAATATTCAGGAAGCAACCAAACACCACATACACGGGGTGTTTTGTCAAAGGGTTGATTCAAAAAGTGCGAAGAAACCGCGAATAGACTATAGTCGTACTGATGGCCTTGTACAGGGATAATGATGAACAAACGCTTAAAATGTTTTCACGAGGTAAAAATGCAAGATAAATAAACAAATAAATAAATCAGAAATGTGATTTACGTGACAGATCATAACGAATAACATCGCATTTTGTAAGTATACAGTACTTTAAATTTAACAAGAGATAAGCACTTCTGTAGACAAAGATAGGAAGTTTCTATAGTCACTGAACAGTCGACAAGATTGCATCAATTCCCAACTTAGGGAACTTCGCCCTATCCAAGGATAGCCACCAGTTTGCTGTTTGCACGTATAGAAGTGTCCGTGTTCTAATTTCACATGTTCTCAATAACACTTGTGCTAAATTTTGTCGCACGAAACATTTGCAGCATTTTCCTTGTAGTACTCCGTGTAAATATTCCGGCAAGAAATTTCAACATTTTTGGTTTTTAAAAGTATATCTATGTATGTATATATATATANTTTTTTTTTTTTTTTTTTTTTTACGGTGTAGTCAAGATACGTGCCAGCGCATCCCTGGAATGATAGTTGAAAATCGTGCTGGAAAAACCACAGCCAGGGCAATCGGTCGGGATGAAACCTACCTCGAGTACGCCGCGTCACGAGCAACTACGTTCTGTTACAAGAAAAGTCCACTTCCGCAGGTAGGTTGCGAGAAAAACACAGCGGTCCACCATACCTGGGCGGGTAGTCCCCGTGCGAACGGGAATTCACCTCGCGGTTTCAATCTTCCCGCGACCGGGGAGCTCGGCAGATAGAAGATTTCGATTAAAGATGTACCTGCCACTTCCGGCTGCAACCACGAGGCCGTTCTACGTTCCGAGAACGATACACGCGCCGGAGGACTGTTCGGAATGAACCTCGCAAGGTCACCTTGGAATCGTCGATAATCACGTGTCCTTTATCTGCACTGCGTCTTTCGTGATTTCGAGCGGACGATGTCCGTGTCGACCTATCCGCACGCATGCTTACTCACTCGCTCACGCGTTGAGTCGTGAGCGACGTAGTTTTAACACTGTGACGGCTACGCCCTCATCGCAGAATACCACCCGCTTGTGCAAAAATTCTTCGTTTCAGCGTAATAATTTCGGATTCATGGTAACTCCTCGAGCCGAAAGGATCGATAGGCCTTGCTTTCGCAGTCCCTACACATACTGAGTGTCGGGATCAAGCCAGCTTTTGTCCTTTTTCTCCACGCGAGGTTTCTGTCCTCGCTGAGCTGGCCTTGGGACACCTGCGTTATCATTTGGCAGATGTACCGCCCCAGTCAAACTATTATAGAAAATGTACACTTTACGAGTTGTTTAATATTTTTGTTGCGTAGTTTTAATTGTGTATTATCTGCTTGTTGTAAAAAGTCGAGAACTAATTTCTATTTTATCGATAAGTTCCTGCCGTTTTGCAAGCAGGAAATAACACACATCGAAAAATTAGATATAGTCCATTCGCTGTTTCTTCACACTTTTTTAATCAAACCTTTTTGAAAGATCACCTCGTGTAAAACGTGCGTGGTTCTTTCTAAATATGTCATGTGTCGTAATGGTTTTATACTTCTGTTAACGTAATGCAGCTTATTTTAGATTAAATTGATTTTACCTAGATATTATAATATTTATTTTACATTTTATATTAATAAAAATAGGGAGGAAATATGTGTGTTGGTAATGCATAATAAAAAATAGTTCTTATGTAAAATATTATTAAAGTGACTGCGCACGAATGCGGTGTACTTCCATTTGGTGTAATTTTATACACTTGATTAAAGCTTTGTTTGCGTGAGGCGGGGTAATATCTTGAAAGTAGAACTTTAGCAGGGCTTCAGAAAACTTGGAAGTAACCATGAATGGACAATACAAACGTATTAAACAACTAGTAAATTGTAAAGTTTATACAATCAGACATTTTCAATAGTACCTTGATACCGAGCATAAAACCTTAAGGCCCCCGTCTACCTGGAACTTTTTCCCACGTTTAGGCCGAGAAGCGCGGGAGCGATAAGGGCGACACTGCCACGCGCATCAAGTGCGCCATCGCCGCTAAGCGCAAGGCTCTGAACTGGCGTGCAGTGTTCTCGTCGTCCTGCGTGTACCTATGGGACTTTCAGCTGTGACCATATTATTTGATTAGTGGGAAGTCTTTAGGAAGGTTCAATGCAGGCCCCTATAGTAGTTTTGTATGTATCTGACGCGTGCATTTTGAGCTACAGCGCCTTGGAAAGGCCGTTTTTTTTAGCGGTTTTGGAGTACTCTGAATTGATGTTTCTAACGTACGTGATAATTTGAAAGCACTTAACAGCTCTCGTCTGAAGTGTGTGTTCTTTTCGTAGATCGGCACGTTGGACGCAAGCTTAATAGTTTAGTTGAAAAACGTGTATTTGGAACACTCTGCAACTCTGCCGGGTAGACGGGCGCCTTAAGAATGCATAAGTGAAACAGCCGCTTATACAGCTTACTTGCAACATGTCGGAACGCCGTTGGCTAATCAGCGAGCGCTTCGCAATCTTAGTCTCCAGCCAGGAGCCCAGCCAATACAGAACATTTCTCAGCACACAGTAGCCAGTCAGACGCGAATGAGTACACCCACACCAAAGAGCCGCCACGCCAATTCAGTTTTGTATACTTGCCTGTTCTGTACCTCGGTCTCTTCGGATACAGTTCCATTGTTTTGCCGGTTGTTGAGTTGAGTTGAGAGATTTGGGCGGCTCTTGGGAGCCGATGCGGGTGAAATGAGGTGCGAATGGAGCAGCGCAGGAATTCAACGGCAGGGGAAACAGGAGACCCCNTGGGAGCCGATGCGGGTGAAATGAGGTGCGAATGGAGCAGCGCAGGAATTCAACGGCAGGGGAAACAGGAGACCCCGAGAAAACCCGTCTACCAGCGGCATCGTCCGGCACGTTTCCCACTTGCGAAAATCCGGAGTGACCCGGCCGGNCCCCGAGAAAACCCGTCTACCAGCGGCATCGTCCGGCACGTTTCCCACTTGCGAAAATCCGGAGTGACCCGGCCGGGAATTGAACCCGGTTCGTCTTGGTGGAAGGCGAGCAGGCTAACCGCTCAGCCACCGCCCCCCCTATTTTCCCAGTTTTTACCATGATCTCAAAATAACACTATGGGTTGTTCACGGTTATTTGAGCACTTTTGAAATCAACCTTTAAAGAAATGCCACTGTCCCTACCTGCATATATTTTGACGGACACACATAGTTACATGCACCCAGTGAAGTTAGCAAAGACGAAGGTGAAGTAATTCCACGTTTTAGTTAAATTAAAATTGTTAGGCACATTTTTACCAATACTAAAATGATATATTTTCATTTTTTTTTTNTCCACGTTTTAGTTAAATTAAAATTGTTAGGCACATTTTTACCAATACTAAAATGATATATTTTCATTTTTTTTTTTTAATACACGTAGTGTAAGAATAATAACATTTATAAAATATTACCTTTTATTTTAATAATTCCAGATTTTCACTTGACCGGCGCATGAATAAAGTGATCAGACCCATAGCAATGTTCATTTTACATATGGTGGAAGAATACACGATGTGCGTGCAAATAGACCTCAAGCATGGCTTTCAAAAGTGCTCACTTTACCGTGAACAGTCTATACACCCTATCAACATTAAATTGTCGTAAAAAGGAAAGTTTTGTAATATCGTTCAAACGAACGGGATGGGTTGTCACTCCTGCTGCGTGTGTAAAAACACTTTTGCTAGGACACAAGCGACTAAATCGCATCACTAGCTGACGGCCAATCAGTTGTGAGCATTGTACCGTAGACCAAGCGTAGTGCAGATCATTATGATAAAGAGAAGTGGGGAAACAGACATTAAACAGAAATCGTGTCCCTGCATTGACAGACACCGGCAATTTACTTCTAACCTGTCTTGGATGACAGTCGGTGAGTACCGACTTCAAAGTCGTAAACTTAACATGAAGTTGAAAGGATATCGAGAGTTATCTAAAATTTATTTACTACGTGTAAATTTTCAAAAAGGAATTTAGAAATTTAACGAGGACAAAAAATTAAGTAGATAATGCCACGATATTCAGATTTATTTCTGTTATTAAATGTACCGCATTAGAGGTAGCTGCGTTGACGTATTGAGTTAACCCTGTTAAAATTTACCCGAATGGATTAGAGCTCCCGAACACTAGCTGAAAAATACTGGGTTGATTCTCCAATATAAAAAGACGCAGAAAATTATTTTACAGTCTAAACATGCTATGTTACGCGGGCATTAATGTATAATTCGTTATTCTTACTACCAAAAAATGACCCTTTCCTAGGCCTTTCGGGAAACTAGCTTTTAGTAATCTCCAAACCACATCCTTCCAGGATGTTCACACGCCAAGCGGAAAGCTTTATCATTGGTAGTAAAGTTTATTTATTTATATATTGCATTGCTACGTAGTTTGTTAAGAATCTAATCGGCTTGCAAACTATTAAACCAAATTTCTCTTAAAAAGGTTTTTACGTCTTTCGATTGGATTGGAAAGGGANTCCACGTTTTAGTTAAATTAAAATTGTTAGGCACATTTTTACCAATACTAAAATGATATATTTTCATTTTTTTTTTAATACACGTAGTGTAAGAATAATAACATTTATAAAATATTACCTTTTATTTTAATAATTCCAGATTTTCACTTGACCGACGCATGAATAAAGTGATCAGACCCATAGCAATGTTCATTTTACATATGGTGGAAGAATACACGATGTGCGTGCAAATAGACCTCAAGCATGGCTTTCAAAAGTGCTCACTTTACCGTGAGCAGTCTATACACCCTATCAACATTAAATTTTCGTAAAAAGGAAAGTTTTGTACTATCGTTCAAACGAACGGGATGGGTTGTCACTCCTGCTGCGTGTGTAAAAACACTTTTGCTAGGACACAAGCGACTAATTCACATCACTAGCTGACGGCCAATCAGTTGTGAGCATTGTACCGTAGACCAAGCGTAGTGCAGATCATTATGATAAAGAGAAGTGGGGAAACAGACATTAAACAGAAATCGTGTCCCTGCATTGACAGACACCGGCAATTTACTTCTAACCTGTCTTGGATGACAGTCGGTGAGTACCGACTTCAAAGTCGTAAACTTAACATGAAGTTGAAAGGATATCGAGAGTTATCTAAAATTTATTTACTACGTGTAAATTTTCAAAAAGGAATTTAGAAATTTAACGAGGACAAAAAATTAAGTAGATAATGCCACGATATTCAGATTTATTTCTGTTATTAAATGTACCGCATTAGAGGTAGCTGCGTTGACGTATTGAGTTAACCCTGTTAAAATTTACCCGAATGGATTAGAGCTCCCGAACACTAGCTGAAAAATACTGGGTTGATTCTCCAATATAAAAAGACGCAGAAAATTATTTTACAGTCTAAACATGCTATGTTACGCGGGCATTAATGTATAATTCGTTATTCTTACTACCAAAAAATGACCCTTTCCTAGGCCTTCGGGAAACTAGCTTTTAGTAATCTCCCAAACCACATCCTTCCAGGATGTTCACACGCCAAGCGGAAAGCTTTATCATTGGTAGTAAAGTTTATTTATTTATATATTGCATTGCTACGTAGTTTGTTAAGAATATAATCGGCTTGCAAACTATTAAACCAAATTTCTCTTAAAAAGGTTTTTACGTCTTTCGATTGGATTGGAAAGGGANATAATCGGCTTGCAAACTATTAAACCAAATTTCTCTTAAAAAGGTTTTTACGTCTTTCGATTGGATTGGAAAGGGATTTTTAACGTCCCCTGGTGTTATGCCTGAAGGCTTATCAGGGGACGGTTTACAAACTAACTTACGACCTAACTTAACTATGCCTTACCTAGGATTCGAACCCCGAACCTCCCGCACCCCAGACCGGCGACGCACCAACCGACTGCGCCACGGGAGGTCGGCTACGTCTTTCGAGGCTGTCAGGCTTGTATTACCATCGCGTGTCTCAACCAATAGAACACGACCATCGTGAGAGATACTGTTACGGATTTAAGTTCTTAAGACGAGATTTCGGGATTTAATTCATTTATTCGTGAGCGAGTGAAGAGATTTGGGTGGCTTTTAACATCGAGGTCTTGATATCCGATGAGGGTGAAGCAAGGTGAGTGTGGAGCAGCGCCAGAATGCAAAGGTGGGGGGGAACGGGAGATCCCCGAGAAAACCGGCCGACCAGCATCATCGTCTGGCACGATTCCCCAAGTGCGAAAATCCGGGAGCGCCGTGAATCGAACCCTGTACACCTTGGTGGGAGGCGAGTAGTCTGACCACTACACCACAGCAACTCCTCAATTCATTCGTAAGGAGATGGCAAACAGAATGCCACGCTACTCACACTCCACCTCCCCCCATCCGTCAACCTACCGGCATAACGTGGAGCTGTTAATAAACAATTAAAAGTAAAGAAAATATTTTTATCTGAAAAATGTTATTAAGTCCCAAACTTCAACGGCTGATGCTTTTAACTTGAAAANAAGTAAAGAAAATATTTTTATCTGAAAAATGTTATTAAGTCCCAAACTTCAACGGCTGATGCTTTTAACTTGAAAACATTTTCAACGCTTTCCCTGAAAACTTTTCTAATATTTTTGTTTTTTTTTCTGTTGAGAAAATTCCCCGATTCCCCCACGCATAGGAGGATCATATCGCGCAGTAAAGTAAGCACGTCTGTGTATTGTCACTTCTCTGTTGTTTGTTTACAGTTAACAAGCTGTGGCATTATGTCGCCCGTTATTAAATCATGTTGTATAATGGGCAACCGTTTGGTCTCCGCGACCCCATAAATCTAACGTATGACCGTGCGTGGGGTACCGCAAGAGCTACAGCAGTTTGGGAAAAGTCGTCCAAAACGGGAACGCAAACGTATTTCGGCCAGCTACGTCGTTCAACCCGATGTGCACTGTGCAGCAGCTTCTATTGCAAAGCTGAGCCAGTTGTTCATCACAGCCGAAGCTCAGAGCGGGGGTAGGACAGGCCCTTGCGAGGGCCCTCGACCTCCCAACCGGGGTTTCACGTATTTCCGGCAGAGGGTTAGGAAAGGCAAACCCCTCCGCCCTCCGCCTCCCATATCCATACTGTGCTTACAGCGGTTTCCCGCCTCGGTCACTATTCTCCACTAGGTTACCCCAGTGGACAGGTTTGTAATGTTCAAAGCTNCCATAAATCTAACGTATGACCGTGCGTGGGGTACCGCAAGAGCTACAGCAGTTTGGGAAAAGTCGTCCAAAACGGGAACGCAAACGTATTTCGGCCAGCTACGTCGTTCAACCCGATGTGCACTGTGCAGCAGCTTCTATTGCAAAGCTGAGCCCGCCAGTTGTTCATCACAGCCGAAGCTCAGAGCGGGGGTAGGACAGGCCCTTGCGAGGGCCCTCGACCACCCAACCGGGGTTTCACGTATTTCCGGCAGAGGGTTAGGAAAGGCAAGCCCCTCCGCCCTCCACCTCCCATATCCATACTGTGTTTACAGCGGTTTCCCGCCTCGGTCACTATTCTCCACTAGGTTACCCCAGTGGACAGGTTTGTAATGTTCAAAGCTNTTTACAGCGGTTTCCCGCCTCGGTCACTATTCTCCACTAGGTTACCCCAGTGGACAGGTTTGTAATGTTCAAAGCTGAGCCGCCGATTTATCATCACTGGAACAAGCCCCCTCAGCTCGGGGGAAGTACAGACCTGTGAGGGCCCTTGTCTTCCCAAGCGGTATTCACGATTTGGGTCTGGGTTAGGGGCGGCTAACCCGCCCCGCCCAGGCCGTCATTCATGGGGCAGTTTATCCGACGTGCGTGGCGACTCGCATGCCAGGTGGTTGGTTTTGTGGCCCGGTATAGCCCCCGGGCCCCGGGTCGCGGTTTTTCCAATATTTTATTCCCCTCACTTTTGCCTACAAAAGTGAGGGGAAAAGGCGGTGAAAATCCAGTTCCCTACTACTGCGAAATTTGAAAAATTAAGGTAGAACTTCTAAGAATTTAGGTAAAAAGAAAATAAATTTGCAAGTTGGTATAGATAAATTACACGAAAATTTCCCGTGAATTTAAACGCGAATTGTCTGGAAGAAGTGGAGGAAGGTTGGCCTTCCCCTAATTTAGTTATAATAATAATTTGATATAGTAAAAGTTCAGTGAGCGTTTATGCAGAGTGAGTTGTTGCTGCAGAGGTGGTACTGTAATTTGGCTCTTAATTTCGTGTTCAGTTGTTGTGTTGGAGATTTTTTGGTGTTTCAAAGATGGGAAAAGGTGAAAAATCTATATATGTAATTATTTTATAAAGTTAGTATCGTTTTGTGTTCATTTAGTAAGTTAGTTTGCGGAAAAAACGTAGTTTGAAATGAAATCTCGTATTTTTGTGTGGAAGGCTCGTGATTGGCTGAAGCCATCGGCCAATGTGAGTACAGTTGTTAATTTTACGCAATTCTACTCGAGAAGAGTTATATTTTGTTTGATTACATTATTTAAAAGAGGGTGGAATGTTGCGCAACTAGTTTTGTTGTTCGGTCCCGGCGCGATCGGTAAACGCTCACGGGAATCGTAGAGTGCGAGTTATAGTAGCAGTTTCTTTATTTTTATGGAAGTAGTTTAGGTCGTTTTAATCTTCTATTAGTGTCGGGGACGTAATCTCCTAGGTGTTTAATTGCAGGGTTTGTGTGGGAAAAGTTATTTTATTATAATATTTTACGTTTCTTTTTAGAAGTAGGTCTTTAATGGTTGGTATTTTTAAATGTTCGTGCACTGTATTATTTGTGGTATAGGGGCCTGCATTCGCTATTATACTAAGGTATTTATTTTGTATGACTTGAAGGGAGTTTAGTACAAGTTTATTTATGTTACCCCAAACTTCGCTACCATATAATAGGGCCTATCTAACTATTACTGTGTATATTAATAATTTAAGGCGAATTTGCAGTGTAATGCTCTTTAGCATGGAGTATAACTGAGGTAGTTTACTAAGTGCTCGTTGTTTAGTTTCTACGATATGGTTGGTCCACAACAGTTTACTGTCAATTAATAAGCCTAAGTATTTTGCAGTTGGGGAGAAAGAAATGGGAGTGTTATTTAAGGTGATTTGTTTAGTTGGTTGGACTCGGCGTTTGGTTAGAAGCAGGGCTTGTGATTTAGCCGGGTTTATTGTAATCTTCCATCTTTCAAACCAGTGTTCAAGATCATTTATTTGGAGTTGAGTTAGTATTATTACGTAGGGTAGTTTTTTTTAAATCGTGAGTGTAGATTTTTGTGTCGTCCGTATACATATGTGCAGTGGCGTGGGTAATAGGGATGTCTGAGGTATAAATATTATAAATAAAGAGAGATATTGCAGAGCCTCGTGGGACGCCTGCTAAAATGTTTCGGGTAGTGGAGTTGGCCTTATCGATACTTACGAAGTATTTTATATTTCGCAATGTCTAGGAATATAGCTATTGTAAATTCGTGGTTTTGCATGGCTGTTATCGTTTCTGTTGAGAACTTTGTAAGGGCGTGGGTGGTTGAGTGGTGAGCTCTGAAACCGAACTGTGTGTCTGGTATTATTTTATTCAGTTGGGCATGAACTAATAGCCTAGTGAGTAGCAGTTTTTCGAATACTTTGCTAAGTGAGCTTAGTAGCGAAATAGGCCGTCTGTTTTCCGGTATGGAGTGGTTTTTGCCCGGTTTAGAGATAGTAATGATTTTAGCTGTGCGCCATGCTTTAGAAAAGTAGTTGAGTTGTAATATTGCGTTGAACAGCGTTAAAATTACGAATAGGGCGTTTGTTGGTAGATTTTTAATAATCTTGTAGGCAATTTGATCGTGACCGACCGCTTTCTTAGCGTTCAGTATTTTGATGCGCGTGAGTATCTCTTTAAGTGTGATTGGCTCTGGTTCTACTGTAGTTGGTCTGTTGAAAAAGGCTGCGATATTATTTTCTACGTCTCTAGTGAAATTGGGGTCTCCTAGATCGTTATTTGGAGAGAATTTAGTTTCGTAGCAGTCTGCTATGGCGTTTGCCTTGTCCTCTGGGACGTAAAGTATCGTACCTGCTGGGTTTACGATTGGTTGGGAGGTGGATGTTTTATTTTTCCCCGCGAAGAGTGGCTGCTAAGCGCCAGAAATCGGCTGAGTTATTATTTAGTTCGCTCATGAAAGTCTCCCATTTATTTATTTTTAAGGCTATGAGTTTATTATGAAGTTCTCTCTTTAATTTATTGTATTTAGCTTCGTCTGCTCGGGATCTGCTTCGTTGAAAAACGTGGCGAGGTTTTCGTTTTTCCGATAGGAGAATATCTGCTTCTGGAAAAGAATGTTTTCAAAATTGTCGCCGATTTAGGAAGGTGGTGTCTTTTTTGGCGGTTTTTAGAATAGTGTTTTGTATTAGTTCTGTGGCTGATTCTATGTGTTCTTTTGAGGGGATATTTATTTTGTGTTTATCAAAGATATCTTCTATATCAATTTTAAACGCTTCCCAGTTTGTTATTGGGGTTTTGAGAAGCGTGGCGTTGGGGTGTTTAAGGATATTAGCTTCCAGATGACAGATAACTGGGAAGTGATCTGAGTCTAGTTCGGTGAGCACTTCAAAAGTGAGGTTAACATTTTTTAAATTCGTGAGAGCTATATCTATAACATCTGGCTGGCGGTTGACATGACTGTGGTAAATTGTTGGATCAGTTGGGCATGTAACTAAATAATTATATTGTATGGAATGTTTTGCTAGAATTGTACCATGCTGGTTACTTACTCTACTATTCCAGGAGGTGTGTTTCGCGTTTAGATCTCCAACCGGGAAGAACGGGTGTGGTTGTGAAATTATTTTTGTTAGGTCATCTGGGAGCAGCGGTTATATATTGCAGCCATTGTTATATGTCCTGTTTGTGTGCGGATATTAATGTATGTATATTCAATATTTATTAACTCTGGGGAGTTGTTTAAATGATGTTGAATGCGATTGTGTACTAATATTAGAGTACCACCTATTACAGTTTTTCTGTTAGTGTGGTATGTAGTATAGTTTTTTATGTAAATTTTTTTTATTAGGTTTTAAATGAGTTTCATTAATAAGGGCAATTTCAATCCCATAAGAAAGATTCTAAAAGTCTATCAAGTTCATAGATTTTGTAAAAAATACTGTTTGCATTCCAGTAGAGTAGGAATACGACACAGGGGCTATCTGTGGGGGCGCGATGCACAACTAATCGAGCCCGGAGAAGGTAGTCAGGGCCTGCAGGAGCAGAAGGGTTTCCATCTGGGGTTCGGTGGTGGCGTTGGCCAGGAGGATGTAGGACTTCATATGGGTCATGAATGAAAGGAAGTTTGCTTCCCGAAGGAAGCTCATCAGGTCTCGGAGGTCGGGAATGGTGGTGTTGACATCACCCATGGCTGGGGTGACCTGAGGAGCTGGTGGAGGTTGGATTGGGGTTGAGTGGAGTGGGGGGAATGGGTTGCTGGTAGGTTGGTTGTTGTTGTGGAGGCATGGAGGTGGTTGTGCGTGAAGCGCGAGGTTGTGCGTGAGGCTTCATTGCCTGTGAGAAGGAAATATTCTCCCTGACTATATTTCTGTTTTGCAGTGGTTGAGGGAAATGTTCCTGCGTGACTGCAGGGGTTGCACGAGGTAGAGGGCGTTGAGTTTCTATTTTTGCTGCGGCCTCCTGGCGCAGTCGCACGCACCTAAGGCATTCTGGGCAGAACTTTGAATTTGCCTCGTGCAGGCAGTTTGGTTTTTTTTGTGCAAGTTCTCACAGACTGTGTGTGCGTGGGGACCGGCGCAGTGACGGCAGGCGGTTTTCAGGTGACAGAAGTTCTTGGTGTGGTGAAATAGCCAGCAATTTTGGCACTGAGGGATGTCGTTAAGCCGTTTTTTATACGGTCTTGGCTGCACTGCCATCGTGTTTATTGAGTGCAGTTTCAGAAAGGGAGTGAGCGTATCGTTCTGTGCAGCAGTTATACAGAAAAAAATCCTGCGGCTCTTCCCAGGTGTGAGAGGGGTTGTTTGGGTCGGTGTGTGTCTTTTTGAATTGGTAGAAATCTATGATTGTATAGGAGCGCCCTTCCAAGTCGTCCTTGATATCAGAAGTGGGGGTGGTTCGCGGGAGCCTGACAACCACCCTCTGGGGTTGCTCTGCTGTGGTACTGAATGTAAAGAAGTGAATGTTAGCCATTTTCACGAAGTCCTGAATGGCACGATACGCCTGTTCGTGCGTGCATGTTATTTGGAGGCCGGATTGAACTAAAGAAATTTGCGTACCGATAATATTCATAGCCCGGATTTTGTTAGTTAAATTATTGTACGTGGTGGTGTCAGACACAATTTTAAGAGCTAGATTTGTGGTGGTTCTGTTAGAAGCGCGCTCTGGATTTGTAGCGGCTGGTACAATAGATCTGGGTTGTGTATTTGCTGTTCGTTGGATTGCCATGTTGACAATCGGTGCGAATCGGTTTTGAACCGAGATCTGCTTGGGCTGTTGCTCAGTAGTGGCTGTGAAAATTCGTTTGCGGTGGGTTTCCTGTAGCCATGTTTCATTCTCCATCTCCTTATCTAGAGTTGCTTTCCTTCTATTAATCTGAGTAAACAGCTAAGTCTTTGCTTGTTCCTGTGCCAGGTTAGGTGGGATGCTCGAGGTGAGTGAAGTTAGTTCGTTTGTTTCCATGGACGTGTCCTGGGACAGAGCTTGTGTTCCGGTTGTGGGTTGGTGAAAAGTAATGTTTCCCCCTTCGATAGTAGCTGTTGATGCGCCGGGTGGTAGGTTTCGTGGAGTGGTCATCTCCGGTAGGCCCGCATGGCCCTCCCCGAGGCTCGGGTCAGCCAGGATCTCGGATACAGGGAACTCTATTGGAAGTGTGTTGTGTTCAATGATTGAAATACGCTGCGAGTAACAACCGTCGCTGACCCACCAGGGGCTATGCTCGAGATGACCTTGTTAGGACCGACAGTTGTTCCTGTAGTGCACCGCGAGCTACGATGGGTACGACGCGAAGGCCGCGCTGTCCGCTCAGAAGGTCCATAGGGTGCTGCCCGCTCGGTAGCCGACAGCGAAGTGTTGCAAAGCTGAGCTTTTTTTTTTAACTAACAACTCTAAAACTAAGTGTTATATGAGCCCGCGGTAGGGACGGGAGTTAAGTGCGTCTCAGGGCTAAGCCCCATACGCCTACAAGTAAGGGAGTATCATACAAGGAGACATGCATCACGGCAAAGAGGGATTGGGCTGCCATGGCCAGATTGGGGCCATGACAACCTCCCTAAGTGTACTTATAGCTAAACTATAGTTAGAAGAGAAAGTGAAAAACCGGCATAGTCACCGTAAAAAGGCTTTCGACAGGAAAGAATTAAAAATTGCTTCATGCATTATCATGTTTAACAGAAAATGCCACAGGAGACAGAGGATAGGAATAATGCTCTTTATTATGATAGGATAAAAGTGCTAGTAGAGAGGGGGCTCAAAGCTGAGCGTGCACCACTTTCGTGCTTTATACCCTTCGCCCACAGTACGTCACGGTGCATACATGCGCATGCGCATGCCCTACCGTACCGGACCCTAGGCGTTCTCCAAATTGGCCATTCGGTTGGTTCTGCCTGCTGCGTTTATTACTCTGCTTCGTCGTTATCTTCTGCTCACCAGTGTAGTAGGACGCCTTTGCGAGCGAGGCCGTCCAGAATTCCAGCTCGTCCTTTATTTCCACGACTCCAGCAAGTTGTAAACATTGGTATAATGATGGGTAAAATTTAACACACTTGTCGAGCGACGAGGAACAGAAGATACATCGTCCCGGAGGGAGAAAAAAAAAATGTTGAGACGAAGGAAGCGCTGCAGACGTGCCGAGTAAATAAACACGTATTAGAAAAGCGTCATGCGCGTGACGAATGAGGACGTGGCGTAAGTCAGCCCGGGTTAAGGAGGCCGAGGCGATGGACGAGGAGACGGAAGTGCTTTTTGCCTTGCGCAACGTGCGGCCTGGCGGTCTGCGGAGTGACTGAAGACGGCCGCGAGGATCCGCGATGAGTAACGGGCGGTCCTCGGAAGCGGCTCCCACNAGAAGCGGCTCCCACCCGGGGGACGCCGCCGGAGGTGGCTGACCTCCGGCACACAGACCTCGTCTGTCGACCGCCGGCAGCGCGTTCTTCAAGGCCGGGCACAGCGGCGAGAGTGAAGGCCCTCGCACAATCGGAAACTGTAGCAGTTGACTTTACGTTTCCTTTCCCTAGACGATACCACTAATACGTTATACAGTTGTAAAGTCAAAGTTCAGACTATTGACAATCGATTTTGCGAACCTTGTGAAGACGTGTATCTTGTTATGTAAATTATTATTATAATTTCCAGAAATGCATTTTACATGCCTGTTTTTTAAAATAAACTTAAACATTCATATTTAAAGTTAATTTAAAAACAAAACCCCACTCATTTACTCTATTCAAAAATATTAATTCACATATTTCCTCTTCACATTATATTTGTTTGCCATTTATTTAATTTAGCCGAGCTTGGTCATCTATATATCGGGATGAAAATCGCCCTGGAGTAATATAATACTCATTCCACATTACCTGTTAAATTCTCGGCAAAATGGCTACTTGACTTTGACTTTAAATTTCAACTTTTTCGAAATCGTAAAGTCAAAAGTGCTTGACTTTATCTTTGACAGCTCCATTTTGTTAAGTTTCATAAGAAACAACATGCTGGAAAGCAAACGTAAAGTCGAATCGCAAAGTCGAATGTTAAAGTTTTCAGTTGTGCAATGACCTTCAGGCTGCGGTCAAATGAACTTCCCCCCCCCCCCCNAAAGTCTGTTCACGGTAAACAGAGCACTTTTGAGAGCCCTGCTTAAAGTCTACTTGTATGCACACTGTGTATTCTTCCACCAAATGTACAATTATCACTGTCATGGGTTTGCTCACTTTATTCATACGTTGGTCGAGGGAAACTGGGAAGTTGTCAGAAAATTAAATACTTTACAAATTTACTAATTCTTAAATTTATATACATTAAAAAACAAAGGAAAAAAAATAATTTCAGGTATAACAAATTATCCCCTAACACTATACTAATTCAACGTTAAGACATGGAACTACTTTCCCTCCGTCGTTACCAACTTTACTTTATGCATGGCAGCCAGTTTGCCCGTTAAATATACGAGGGTAGGGTACGGTGACATTTTTTCAAAGGTTGATTTCAAAAGTGCTCATTTTATCGCGAACAGCCTATAAATAAGTAGATCTGGATACACGTACGTATAAAAGACGCGCGTGCAAATGCGAGATTTAAAATTTGGACGCTCCTAGGCCCAAGAGTTTTTTGCCGCCCCCTCTTCATACCATCGGAGAGGGTGGGGGGCCATCAGTCCGGTAATTTTCCTCAAGAAAATAATCTTTATGATGACAATTTTAATTTTATCGCATAGAACATCACTTATGAAAATAATTTGAGAANGGGGGGTAAATTTTCGCTGTTATTTATATTGTCATTCACAATTCCACACTCAGCAGTGCGTGAAAAAAAGGACGTTGTTTTAGGAATCTGCTTTATATTTTTTTTATTTCTTTCATATTTTTCTTCACGCTTTTTTTTTTTTTTAACTCTGCGCAACTAGGTTTTGGTTTATGGCTCATTGTAGACACAGACACTACAATTTAAAAACACGATGATAATTATTTTAACGAACTCACGCCGCATCAAGAATATGCAGCAGTCATTTTATTGGAAACAGACGGTCAGGATATCCCCAGAATCCAGCATACGTGACCAGTATTTTCCCCACAAGATTATAGAAAAAAATCGCCCATCTTACGCTGTGGAAAGGTTTGAAAGTACCGCAAAACGAAGGAAGAATAATTTAAATGCAAGTTTTGTAGAAGACGTGTGTTCAACGAGTGCTGCTGTTGCGAAACACGAAGTTGCGATACAGACAGTGAAACCATTCCTGGCGATTTTAATGTTTTGTCGCACGGTCAGTGGGTGTGAATTGTCTACTCAAACGTCTATTCCATCGTATGCGCAACACGTGAAACGTTACGACAAGAGCTCAGGGACTAGTCATATTTTTTATGAAATACTAGGTTTCCGGCGATATTCTTCAATCACAGATAAAACAGAACTACGAGATTTAACAGGAGTGTGGCGTGTGTGGTTTTAAATCTGTCGTTAAAATCGTTACCAACTGAAACTCAATCGTGCAGTTAGATTATCAAAGAAAATCGTTTGTTCAAATTTTAAATGACAATGAGAACTGTATTGTCGTGTTCTGCTATGAGAGATATGTTCGGGGTTCATCGTACAACATCACGCATTTTCACCACAACTTTAATGTTGCTGCCATCTACAATGGCAAATTATGTGTTTTGGCCTAGTTGGGAAAGTGAC
The DNA here is from genome assembly GCA_002778355.1 of Clitarchus hookeri. Taxonomy (NCBI): domain Eukaryota; kingdom Metazoa; phylum Arthropoda; class Insecta; order Phasmatodea; family Phasmatidae; genus Clitarchus; species Clitarchus hookeri. The sequence continues at coordinate 48,602 of NQII01005186.1, read as the reverse complement.
GTGGAAACGATGCCAGCAGTATCTCAATTAAAGTACCCCAAGTGCAGAGTGATGATTGACTGTGCGGAAGTTAAAGTCGAACAGCCACCAAACGTTGATCAAAGAGCGTTTCTTTACTCAGATTACAAGGGTACGTACACAGTTGAATTCCTAATAGGTATTATTACAACTAGTGGAATGGCGTGCTTCAAATCAAAATACTACGGTGGCAGTCGAGTGACACATTTATCACAAATGAATGCGGGTTGTTGACGTTATTGGAGAGCGGCGGCGAATTAATGGCTGATAAAGGTTTCCCAGAAATTAAAACAAGCCTCTCCGAAAAGGGGGGCAGTTGTTGTTACTCCGCCATTTCTGCATAATAATAAATTGACAGCTGAAGAAGTGTAAACTACCTACAGTGTTGTCGGTGTTCGAATTCGCGTAGAGAGCTGTGCATTCAGCGAATTAAAATATTGTGACCCTGAGAAAACACGCCTTTTCGCCTCCTTAGCCAAACCGGGCTAAGTCACTCGATAATCGCATGCCAGCAAACTGCCGGCAACTTTCAACAACCGTCACAAGATTTATCCTCCTGTTCTCTTTACCGAGAGAACTGCTATTCAAAAAATATTTGCCAATTTTCAAGATAAGATGTTATGTCGGGCATAAAATGAATATTAACCCTGTCAAAGGACATATGTGCACCTTATGGAAAATAAAGAAAACTCTTTTTTCTTACTTTACATTTATTAACGTTTTTTCCACAATTACAAAACATTGAAATTTTACATTAAAAATTACAATTGTTGAATATCCGCTCTACATCGAACATTAATAAAAAATTTGTACAACATTCTTTTTATATGGGAATTCAATTATAATAGTCACGATCTATATCCCCATAAAAATTTACGCTCTAAAATACGTGCTTTCAGCTAAAATTACACAATACTTTCGCTACAGTAGTGAGCGGAAAATTCTCTCTTTAAGATGATTTTCAAAACCTCACATAATATTTCACTCAAATGTAAGGGAAAATGAAAACCGACGNAGGGAACTTAGGGGTATTTAACATACTTATATTTTATTTGTGTGTCCATGACCACTGACGGGAGCCGATTCCAAGGTTTATAAAACCCTTCCACACACGTGGAAAGGAAGGGTATAAAGTGCTCCAGAATTACACTTTAATAAATACTTCCGGTCCAACATTTCCGGCCACGTCGCATCATCTAGGACTGGCCCACCAACTGAGCCAACAGGGAAACAGTGACGTCACAATGCAGGTAGCGCCCCACATCCCCGAAGCTAGGGTTAGTCTTTATTGTGCAGACGGACGGCGTGGTCTTGCTTGCTGTACTCGTGGTCGGTGTTCATGCGTCGGTCCCCATTTGACCGCGAAGTCAACCGTCGTCGGCCAGCAGCTACGCCGGGCGATTCCCGTATTCGCCCCGGCCAGCCAGCGCAGTCGAACAGCGATGACAAATATCATCCAAGGTAGGGATAGACGTCTTGTAAACTTTCTGGTGCAGGCGGGTAAAAAATCCTAGTTTTTCGATGCAGGAAAATAGTCGTTGCCAGGCATGAGACGACCGGGCGTCTCAATATATAACATATTATGCAATCTATCAACTGAACTGATCCCATATGTTAATGTTCATATGTGTTGTGCTTTAGGAAATATGCAGTCTCCCATAATTCAAGATGTAAAATAAAGTCAGGGTTTACATTATTGCAGCACACTGAAATAGTTTATGGTGAAATTTATACGCACAACGTAACACATACAATACATTAGTACATTAAAGAAGACAGAACGGAGCTACATGATAACTGAGAAAGTCGGGCAACATTCAAAACTTACGATTAATACATTTTCTGCTGACATTGGCTGTTACTATGTTTCTTTGGCAAGTTTTGGTAAATAGTGAGAAAAATGAAATGCTCCTATTTTATCAATACAATTATGAACGTACTTTGAGTCCTGTTGCAATGTTATGCAAACTTGTTTTATTCTACTGTAAACAAACGAGTCACATTTTTCCATACACTTAGAAATTTCTGTATATTTACGGAAACTTATACGGAGATGTAGATTTAATTTACGGAAAGGCACTCCGTAATGACGAATAACGGAAATTAGCTCCGTAAATATTAAATACGGAAGCTATTCGTATTCTTATGGCTTCGATTTTGAGACACGAACAATGCATGTGATACGTGAAGCGTATAAAATCCCATCTTCACAATACTACTTCGTGTAAAATAGTAGTAGGTGAGTGGCGAACCAATCAAACCCTTCTGTATACACAGTAAAAAAACGCACACAATTAAAATAAAACAATTTTTCCCTAACCACGTTTTGTAAACCGCAAATATGAGCAAGCGCTCTAACACAGACTTGAAACTAAATAAGGCGCGTTCGTCACTTTCATGTAAAATCCATATTTACAAAATACTTCGTGTAAATGTGTGGTAGGTGAGTGGATGATGTGTTAAGCTGCCAACATTTTTGACATGGATTACGTGTCTTTCTCGCACGCGCCGCACTCGCAGTCACTAAAACATGGACCGCTTCCCCCCCCCCTCAACGCAGTCACCGTACGCAAGCCGGACCGTGCACACGTACCGATTGAAGGAGCAAGGCTGCCGCACATTATAAATACATTGTTTTATAACGTTTGCTTTATCGCTTCCGGTGGTGCGTCATCGAGTTTGAGACAAATTTCGGTGCCATTTGCAGCACTTTTATTCTTTCGCGCGTCATTGCTCCGAAACTACAAGTGCCACGGACGTAAGTAATAGCCCATTCTAAAGGGCTTGAAAGGGCCCTCTTTTCACCGCAACAACCATTGATCTACTTTGAAAAATTTCGAAGCAGCTGCGCTTTAAACTCGTGAAAGAAGGGTAAGTATCCGAGTCGAAATCCGCCACAAAACCGACAACAGCCATTAACTTCGGCAGAAAAAAGCCGCAGTTATAGAGAGAAGAAAAAATTAAGAGAATCGGATCACCAGGAAAGAAGTTATGGGGATCCAAATACAAGCGTGCAGAACGAAAAACGGTGCGCGCGCTGCTTCTCCGCAGCCGGGTCCCTTGGGAGTGCCACCAAAACCATCGAGAATGTCAGAAATGTATTTGCGAAATCGAGACGAAGCTGACGAGACCACTCATGAGCCCTGCTCCTTGGTCACAAAGGACCCCAACACAGGCCCTTCAATGCTGTTACTAAAGCAACAAGCAGCGTCGTCGCGCTACTCTGGCGCAGGCAAACAGTTCCGCAAGCTATTTCTAAACAATTCCTTCGGGCATGTGTGCGGTGTGTGCGATCGCCTCTGGCACAAGGATATATCGAACTATGTGTTTCATTCATTATCCAATACCCTAACAAGACAGACATGTTGTAATCCATGTTCGGTAGGTTCCACAAACGGCGATCAACCAAGGGCAAGTTTTTTTCAGAGTTCGAATCCGCTACCGGACAAATTTTTTAATTTGTTTTATAGTCGTTTTATACACAGTGAATTACCTGCATAACGTATGTAATTTTTTTTTTGTTATCTCTTTTTATAAAGAGCAGATTAATAAAAAAATTTGCAAGTTTGTGGGCACGTTCCGTGAATTCACGGAGATTTATGTAAAATTTACGGAGAGGACGTTATTGAAAAAAAAAAAAATGAAGAGACCGTAATTTAACGGAGATGTCTGGATAATTTGTAACCTGTATTTTCCGTAAATTTACGGATATGAATGAGTTGTAATTCCACCTTCTCTGCACAATATTTTCTCTTTTGAATATATGTGATATATTTGTATTTGGAGAAAGCAACAGCTGTCATAGTCAATACTTTTCTTTGTCGTATTTTAAAGATTGTGCAAGATCAATTACTGCAGCAAGTATCGTTTAGCATCGGCTTTACAAGGCTACAAATGCAATGACGGTTGCCGTACTATTTGGTATAACAGCCACTACGGAAGACCTTGCACAAACTTTTACGGAATATAGTACCGTGTAATACGACGTTAACCATCGCACAAGCTCGCAGATATATGGCAAGCAGCGTAACGTGTCTCAACTTTCTTTTCATCTGGGGCGCCGGCATCGCGTGACGTCTCGCACAAATGACGAATATGGAGGCTTGTGGTTGCGATTATAACGAGGAAAACGAATCTCCTTCAAGGTGACCCGCTTAGCCTTCCATCCTGTTCGCGGATTGCACTCGACACCGGCGAGTGGCGAACAAGTGGCTTCCAAAGTGGGTCGCCAGATAACCGAGAGACCACAGGTGATCCTCGTTCTGGCTGAGTGAAGAAGTCAACGATGCCAGTGAAAGTCGCAAGAGTCAGGAATTCCTTGTACGGTTTCAAACCGCACGTGATGACTAACACACAAGAAAGTGTTAAATTAAACAAACGTTAAGGTGGTCGCCTACCAGGCATCGAGCTAGTTGGCGCGGCGGTGAACCTTTGGACTCGCATTTGGGAGGACCTGGGTTCAAATCTCGGTCCGGCCATTCTGATTTCGATTTCCCATGGTTTCCCGAAATCATTCCAGTGACATGGTTCTTTACTATAGGCTAGGGATGGGAATTTAAAAAAAAACTAATCAGTTATTTTTGGATTCAGCAATCGATGAATCTATGCATCGTAATATGCTGAGCTGAATCGATTATTCGAATCGATTACTATTTACAATATAACGTTTAGTATTATAGGCCATTCACGGTTACTGCATACTTTTCTGAAGCCCTGCTTGAGCTCTACATGCAGGATATTCCTCCGCCTCGTGCAAACAAATGTTAACAGAGTCTAGAAAATTACACCAAAGGGACAGCACACCGCGTTCGTGCGCACTCAGTGTAATAAACTTTCGCATAAGAACTATTTCTTACTAGTCATTACCAACACGGCTATTTTATCACTGTTTTTAGTCATATAAATTATAAATGTATTATAATAATCTGTAGATATAATATAAGTAAGAGTTCAATTTGACCAGAAATAAGGCACTTTTATGTTAACACACAAATATAATTTACTTGTGATACATTACATATCTAGAAAACAACCAAGCACGTTATACATACGGTGATATTTAAAACGTTTGATTCAAAGAGTCTGAAGAAACTGCGAATAGACCATACTTTCTTTTAGAATAATTGTATTTGTGTCTGGAATGCAATAGAGGGTGGTTATTAGCCCGCTTTTCAGTAGCAGTGATGTGAAGGATTTTATAAATATATAGTTAATACACAGAATATTATTCGCTTTTGTCGAGTGTGTTATTAAACACGTGTCTTGCATCGACATCACTAACAATATTTCCTCAATTTTTACCGCTCAATGAGAGTTACATAATCTAACCACCTTTCGTTTAAACATTTAATTAATTCATGTAGTTGCACAGAAATTACTTAATTTCTATTAAATTAAAAAGTTTTTTTTTACATTTATAATTTTTTAGCATGTTTTATTGGTGATATGTTAACCCCGCCATTTCTCAACGTGTACTTAATCTTAAAAATATATCGCACACAATAATTTTAAAATGTTTTATTAACTGTTTAGGTGACACTAATGTTTTTCCAAAATGTTGCACAAGGAAACAATATCAACAGACATTAACAACATTCTCATGATGAAAAAAACTACCTACTCGTGCTCTTGTGCTTTAAAATTCTTCGCAGTTATTTATATCCATAATTACATGTAAACGATTATGCATATCTAGTACATACTTTTCAAACAAAAAAAAACAGCTTGAACTGACCTATCATTTGCAAACGCAACATGGAGGATGGATGATTTTACCTCCCTTGAATGTTAGGAAGGCTAATTTGAAACACAAACCCAATATAATTTTAACAGAACAGCATAACGTAATAAATTTTGCATAACGTACCCTAACATATTCTTAAGATGACCAATCAACTACTACAACAATAAGAAAGTTGGCATACATTGTACAAAGTAAACAAATATGTAATTAATGAATTTGACAGTCACGGTTGTAATTTATACGGGTCGTGTAACTTTAAACAATTGTATACTTGATGTAAAACAAACATTAAATTGCGATTTTATGCATATGTCAGAAACGTATCACCATTATTTTGTACCAATGTGCCATTATTTTCAATATACTGTAATATGATAAAACACTAATGTTCAACATAGATTAATCGGAGTTTTAATAATCGCTAATATAAATCGATTATATTTTCTGAAATGATCGATTAATCGATGTTGAATCGATGCATCGCTCACCCCTACTCCAGGCAGGGCCAATTCCTTCCCTATTCTGCTTCTCTGAGCAACTTGCTTAGTTCCTAATGACCTCGCTGTCGGCGAGATGTTAAGAATGCGTGTGGCATACATTAGTTCCAAATACGTCAATCCAATTGTACATATTTTTGGAATCTAACGTTAAAAAATTAAAAAAGGACAATCCTAGATAACAATTATTTCAAACTTTGTGAGCAACAATTTTGCAACATTGGTGCAATTATTTGTCGTATTATCTTCCGCCGATTCTGTAGGATTTCCCTTTGTATTGGCTTTCTATTGGCCTCCATAAAATTGTGAAATACTATTAAACTCTATAGCATCAGCTGATGTCTCACGTCCCCTTGAGCGTTACCTATCTGGCGCTAGAACTGCGTTGCATGTCTCAAATTCGGGTTTTTTGACGACATTATTAAGCGTATCCCTAATATGTTTACCTGTGAACATATTCCAGATGCTACTTTCAAGGAATTACGCATGCAATACATATTATTTCGGAGCCCTCCAACTTTGTTAAAAGGTTTTTTTTTAGACTGCTGTGTCTTAAAACATGCTACCTTGACACGAGCGAAACTACGATAGGGGAGGGCAGTAAACCTCACTACAGATTTTGCACAAATAAAATGATAAGGTCACCGTTTGAAGTCCCATTGGTACAGGCAGCACGACGAGAACACTGCAAGCTATTTCACAGCCTTGCACGTAGTGGCGATGGCGCACTTGATGCGCGAGGCAGAGTCGCCCTTATTGCTCCAGTACCTCTGAGCTTCAAACGCAGATTTAGCTCTAGATGGCTGGCTCCTTGAGGCAAAATTATCAGATAATAGAAAAGACGGCAGCAAAAATCTTCCACTGAATTAGAAATAAAGATGGGCAGTGTAATTTAAACGAGATTTGTTTCCCTTTGGTTTTCGATAGTCCATAGACAAAATCATATCCGTAGACTATCTTCCACTGTGACAATTTACAGAAATAAACAGAAGTTACTACTAAGTACAATGCAATTACACTATCTGATCAAAATTTTCCGGATACACACACGAAACTGTCCTAGAAGTGTCCCTCGGATATACTGCCCTGTAGTGGACGTTAAAATGGGTTGGGTCCTCCTTTGGCCTTTATTACAGCTCTAAGCCTGCGGGGGAGACTGTCAAACGACTGTCGGAACTTCTCCGCGGGAATGGCGCCGTAGCAGGTGTAGTGACTGATGCAGGTTGTTGGAGACTGACGTGCACTCGTCGTTCCAGTTCATCCCAGAGGTGCTCGGTGGGATTGAGGTCGGGGCTCTGGACTGGTCAGTCCATTTACGGAACCCTTCCGTCCATAGAAAACTCGTGAATAGACCGTGCTTTACGGCAGGATGCAATGTCATTCTGAACACATCCCGAACTGGTCTTCTACCGTAGAAAACTCACAGCTGGTCAAAATGTCCTTATAGCCTCCTACCTTCAACGTGCCCCGGAGTATTCTGATAGGTCCAAATCCCTTCCATGAAAAACACATCCCACCCTGTCACCCTACCTCCGCCGAATTTCGCCATGGGCACTACACAGGCCTGAATGTAGCGTTCACCTGGCATTCGTCACACCCAAACCCTCCCATCGGGCTGCCACATGGTGTAGCGTATTCCATCACTGTAAATAACTCTTCTCCAGTCGTCCACATTAATGTGACGCCGCTCTTAACACCACCGAATGCGGAGCTTCGCGTTCGTAGGATAAATGCGTGGTTTATGGGTAGGTGCCTGAGCTTTGAACCCTAGTCCTCGTAACATCCGGCGCAGAGTCATGACGCTGGTTAGTGGTACTGCGGAATTCAAGAGTAATGGCGATGTTTCCATGCCATCGTCTTCCATGCTCGACGGTCCCCGTCGATCGACACACGTGGCCTAACCGGCCGTGGTTTTGTTGTGGTTGTGCCTTTCCGTTTCCACTACACAACCACGTCCCCGACGGTTGACTTGGGCAACTTGAGAATGGCGGAAATGGCCCTGGCGGATTGCTTATTGATGTGGCAACCAATAACTACACCACGTCCGATCTCATTGAGCTCCCTTGCTCCACTCATTCTGCCGGTATCGTGTAGCAATGACCAACCTCGAGACCTCCGATACCTTGTATAGCAACAGCGGTGGTAGTACAGTTACATCTGTGGGCGAGTTTACATTTACGGAGGGAAGTCCAGATACTTTTGATCAGATAGTGTATGTTTCGACTATAGCACTTTTGGGGATAAGTGACGTTGCTTCAATGTATCCCTGTTAATGGGAAAAGTCACTACTTAGTAGGTGGATTCACTGAAAACGAAAAAGGAGTGGTCGGGGTCATGTACGGCATAGCGAAAAAAATGTTGAGGAAAAAAAGCATCTTAATAAAAAGCAAGGTCATCTCAAGTATTTGTAGCCCGAACTTCGCAGATGAGTTTGTTTGAATGCCAGCTTCCGGTGCGTCTGGCACTGGTATGCAGACCGCGGGAAGGGGTGAATACGTCCACTAGCAAGCCAATCAACCAACCACAAGCCTTTGCCGTTCGAGGACATGCTCGCCGATGACACGCAATAGGAGTCTGTGGGAGTATACAGACAGGAATCTAGTCCCCATTGCCACTAGAAAACGAAAGGAAATGAGCTCTTGGTGAGACGTTACCGTGTACCCTTCAGATAGAAACTTTACACCGTCCGACAGGAGCGAACTGAAACGACGGCGCATCTTACCAACACCCAGAGACGCACGGCAGCACAACTGCTGTCTCCTGTTCCCGCCCTAATTAACGCGAGGATACTTGCAGTAGAAGGCTCTAACTCTTCGACGTCCCTTGTGCCGTCTTCCATTAACACCCCGACGGAGACGATTTGGTTTGCAGCTTTGTCGTATTCGGGCAGCAAGGACGGCGAAACATCGTCTTTAGTGAAAAAGCCACGTTTTTATTGGGATGGATGACAACTGTGCTCGTTTCGTATGCTCGTCAGTCACACTAGGTGTTAGTCCCCCTTATTTTTAAGTTCAGAATTCTAATCGTCGATGGACCTCCCTCAATCGCCAACTGGTGGAGATTTCTGCAACATGTCGATGGCAAGACTTGTGTTGTATTAAGATTTAAAGAATTGGTTGTATAAATGGGCAAACATCTACACACTACAGCCTTGAAAATGTATCTACAGATTTGTAATTATACATAAAGGATTAATTTTGAAATTTTTAAGACTTTATCAAACGAAACTGTTCATTCGTATACTATAACTAATCGTTACATTTCACTCATTAGATCGCGCAATATGTAACGAAATTCATTTACTGAATTGATTTACTATAAACATATACGTATTAATTCACAAATTATAGCAAATTTTTCTGAACATCTAAGTTTAAAATTTTATTTAGAGAAATTTAACTTTACATATATTCAATATGGATATACCTACTTATTAAAGTATAATGTTGATAAAACAAATAGTTGCTTTGATCCGTTTTTTTAGCACTTGTAGTTCAGGATATATATTTAGGCGCTGAGTTACTCCAAGGTGTAATAAACTGTAAAATTTTGCTAAAATATTATTTATGGTCTGTTCTCATTAATAAATCATTTCATAAAATTCTGCGATTCTTATACAAATGGACATTCCGCATATTTTTATTTGTAAACTGGCAGTGTTCTAAGTTCTATCTACACTTGCTCTTGAATGAAGCCAAATAAAGTAACATTTTCAAAACAGTAAAAGCTTATGAGTATTTTGAGAAGCAGACCACTCCAGTTTATTTCATACGAGTAACTTCATAGTTTCAGGCCTTCATAATTGGCTGAGATCAGCTGACGTCATTAAGTTCGGGCAAGCTCGATTATCTTCGTGTTTTAGTAACCAATCAAACTAAACCCACCGGCAGCGTCCACTTCCCTCCCGGCGTGCGAAAATGAGGCGTGACGCCGCGGGGAGGCGAGTGGCCTGACCACTACACCACCAACTCCTTTGCTAGGTCGACTTAAAATGTACTGGTAAAGACGCCTTCTGACGACATTCCGTGGACGCGAATACGCACTTCGAAACAAAACGCAAGGTGGTGGATGTGTGTTTGTTCATCTTTGGTGGTAAATTATGGAATTTAAAATTTGAACAATAATTCAGTATAAATTGTTATCACGTAAAAAAATTATTCCCCTAAAATGTTTTTCTCGTGAAAATGTATTTCCAACCAAAATATACATCCGACTAAAGAAAGATCACGATGTTAAGTTGTCACACTGGAATCTTGCCGAACAGGAGGATTGACGGACGACGGATTGTTGTGAATCGCTTTCAACTGACGGGCGAAAACACAAACGGATGACCGATGGATGACTTACGGATGGTTGTGACCGAGCAGTTTGAAAGTCGGCTGGGTGTGCTTATGTAAACATCATCTGCGGCGGGGGAGACGCAGGTGTATCCGTGGAGGCAAATGGAAACGGGACTGCCTTCAGAACTCGAACAAGTGCACTCGTGCGTGGGACGGACTATAGCTACCTACTTACGGACGCGACATCGTACAGCTAGTAGCCGTCGCCTCTAGCGTGCTTGCTTCCGCCGAGCTTTTCCCTGTTCTGCGGGAGGGAACTCCCGGCCTGCGAAACTCGCCCACAGTCTCAGGGGAATAACGCTCACCTTGAGACCACGGACTTGATTCCGCTGCCGCTTCGCCGACAATCGGGCAAGTACAGCTCCTCTACAAGTCCTCCACAAACCTGTAACCACGACGATTATTAACTTCGTGCGTATTAAAATTCTTATCAAACCAAAACACTACCCTTTCTAATCTGTAGAAGACAGGATATTTAAGAGGATTCATCACAGCTACTAAAATTGTATGGGTTGTTCACGGTTAATTCGGCACTATTGAAACCAACCTGTGAATATCATCACTGCCCCTAAGTGCACATATTTTAACGGTTACACTAAGTGGCATGCGCCCAGTAAAGTTGGTAACGGCGGAGGGAAAGTAGTTCCGTGTAATAATTTCGAATTAAAAGTGTTAGGGGAACAGTTGTAGAAACTAAAATTATTTATTTTGCAATCTGTTTACTTTAAATTCATACAACTGTAAGATTGAGCAAATTATAAACTATTTAATTTCCTAATAATTCCACAGTTTCGCTTGACCGACGCATGAATAAAGTGATGACGCCCATGTTAATGCTAATTTTATATATGGCGGAAGAATACACAACGTAAGTACAAGTAGATCTATCTTAAGCAGGGCTTTCAAAAGTGTTCAGTTCACTGTTAACAGTCTACAGTCGGTTCACGACTGGAAGAAACTTTTGAAAATCAACCTTTGAAAAAACACCCTAGCCGTTAGCGACATGCATATAACATTACAAACAGTGGCGAGCGCAGAATACAATTATGCCGTTAGGTTGCCAGCACAAAGAGAGGAAATAGTCCCAAAGTTTTAACGTAATTGTTAATTTATCGCTTACAAATGGATGTCGAAAAGAATTGTATCATATTATGCCAATTATTAATGACGTGATGTTAACTTATTTAGATTTCAACGTTTCTTGCATAGTCAAATGATCACGCTCAAGGTTAAAGTAACGTGGCCATCTGTTTACTAACCTTCGTAGTCCTTGTGTTGTTGAAACACGTGCCAGAGAATTTGTGCGATTATCTCGTTTAACCTATAATAATTCATTTATTTGTCTTGTTTTACTAATATCCGCTCTTTATTATTTAGTTTTTAATAACGTATGATTTTAATTTGTGCTCACTTTGTTCTAATTTCTCTTGTTTTTATGTGTTTCGTGCACCTGTCTTTCCTTTGCCACTCTATTCTAACGTTGCAGTATTTGCACATAAGAATTGTTTTCACATTGTCGAAGACGTAGAATCCTTCACTCAGAAACACTGCCGTCCTGTCGAACACCGTCACAACCCTTTTTAAATAACGTTTTACAATTGCGCGAAACATCCGACTCAACCACCACGCCATTTTAACGTCTGTAGCAAATTCGATCAATACTGATGATCTTGCCTTCGATGTACGGGAATTTATCGAAAGTCACTAACAATCGATTGTAAATAGACAACAACTATCGATTCATCAAAATACTCGCATTTTGCGTTTATAGACTGAAATGTTTTTTTCGCTGGCATCGCATATTCAATTGTGTGAAATTCTCAAGATTAAAAACTTTACGCTTGTGGAATATCCATTAATAATATATACATGACTTTTATAATGGGTACGTGCATGTACGAACACATCTACACACACAGTGGAATGTAAACATTGCCATGTGACTGCCACATGGCAATGTTTGTTTATCTTTGGCGGAAGGATACGAAATGGGCTTGAAAATAAATCTTTAGCAGGGCTTCAAGAAAGTCTCTTCCAGTCGTGAAGTGACTATATATACATTGTAGACACTCAACTTGTGCAATGGTGCGCAAATGACTTCATGCATAAAAATTTCCTAGTAGGCTACCCAACCGGTAAAAAAATGTTTCAATCAGTAATTATAATGAGAATCCTCTCACTTTTTAAATTTGTAAACAATTTTTGTAAGAAATCGAAGTAGCTGTAATTTTTTTTCTCCAAATAATTCCGGTTCGATACTTTTTTTAATTTTGTTCATTAAGAATACTGTTACAACCTTAACAGAAATATTTCTCGCCTCATCCTCTGTTTTTGTCGCTAAAATTTTTGAGAAAAAAAATTTCTGTTAAGAAGGCATTGCATACCTTACAGAAGAGTATCGAAATGTGTATAAAATGAGGGAGTGACATGATGCAAGCCATGGAAGTAGTGGCGGAGAAAGAAACCGATAGCTACTGTAATGTCGCTCCTTGTCCGTGACATCTGCAGGAGGGTGCCACGCCATTCGCAGCCTGCCGCGGAGCACAAGTAGACATTTTTGTTTCTGATTAATCATCTTAAGACCCTGTCACACTGTTGAATTTTCGCCTTCAAATACACTTTACAAAAAAATCCGAAGAAGAAATACGGCCATTAAAATCTTCTATCATACCGGTTGGTTCAATGTATTTAAAAATGTCTCACTATGTCACTTTTTTTTTTGCATAAAATATCTAGTTTATATTTCCATTTAAAAAATATTTTCAAAATGAGATATTGCTGTCGTTTCCGTGCAGGCCACTACAGAAAGAAATGTAACGAATGTTGTGATTTATTTTTACTTATGTGTCAAAAATAATATTTTTTTTATGAGAGATATTTCCTGCACCATGAAATTTTATTACTCATGTGAATTAATTTCGTTATATAGCATTCTTGCTCACAGAGCTTCTCTCAAGCTAATCATATTCGAAACTTTGAAACCTTATTTCATTTCCAGCAATTGTTCACCATTTTTAAGTTTCGTGATGTCGGAAAATCACGAAATTTTTGTCTTGCGCGATTCTTATTTGCTGAGCCCGTGAAACATCAAATAAATTTTAGAACCCATCTAATTTTCAAAATCTTTCATGGAAATTATAGCCACCCAACTTTACCAGACAAATACGGTGGCGATAATGACTTTTTCGATGACCATCATATTTTATTCGAACAACTTAATATGAAGCAATTTCGATGGAATAATTTGAAATTCTGACAGCTCCTTTCAGGTGTCCGCCTGGATAGACCGCCGAACGGTGTGCAGAACTCCAGCACAAAACGTGTTATTAAAATATTGTAACGTGTTATTAAAATACTGTTCAACGTGGCTGAGTGAGGTCTGCTTACGAATAGCATTCAAGAAACGTTACATGTATGTATAAGTTATTCAGTTCCTCCATTCCTCTTTAAAGCGTGATTTTGTAACAGTAAAAATGGCTGAAACGGGGGTTTTCATGGTCGTTTTTAGGTATGAACTTTCCGGTAAAAAACAATAAAAAAGGATTAGGTACGTACGTCAAACCTTTATTTTTATTATTACGTCATTAAATGGTAGGGTATCAGCTGAAAGTCTCATAGATGCGCGTTATCGACAAGGTTATCGACACCGAAGTGCCGCGGGTTTTGACCAAGTCTGCTCCTCCTGTGCCTGATCCAGAGAGGTATAAACAGGAGACAACTTACTGAGCAGTTAAGAGGGGAGTACAGATCAGAACTTCCCATAAACATTCAGGCTTAATCTTTGTGCCACTTCAGGCTGTATATATATATAATATATATACTTGATGTCACATCAGGCTGTTAGATGCGTGCACTCCCCCGCCAGACCGGACAACGTCCATAACCTTAGTTATTTGAGCTCGGCCAGGGCTCTAATTGACATCAGTTGTAAGCGAGACTGCACGCCAGTTCAGTGCTTTGCACGTAGAGGCGATGAGATACTTGACGCGCACGTCTCGGTTGCCCCTAGCGCTCACGCACTTCTAGGCCTCGGACGTGCAAAATTCCTTGAGAACTGAAACAGCGGATTGTACAGCGAACTCGGGCCGCGCGCGCCAGGAAAACGGCTTCACTGGCCAGCAACATGTCGGAACGCCGCTCGCAGATCAAAGCATGGCAGTTTTACTTGCCAGCCGAGAGCCCAGCATACGTGTAGGGCATCTTTCGCAGCACATGACAGCCGATCAGACACAATGCCCGTTCCAGATCCTCGTGCGGTCAATCAGCGAATGGGTACATAAAAGAAAACTGCCACTCCATTCCATTTCTGTATACAGAGTGATTTTAAAATCATGGGACAAACATTGAGGGGTGGTAGAGCTCACTAAAACAAACAATTATTGTATAGGAATATATGGGCGGGAGTGACGCGTTGAGGCACAAACACAAAAATAACACATGGAATGCAACACAGTGTTTATTTACAACGTCCCCGCTAAATGCCTTTTTACAGCAATGTTTATAATAATTGCTCAAAATTGCTACCACTGATAGTAATGCAAGCTTGGTAGCGTCGGTGGAGTGATTGACGAACAGATTCAAATACGCCGGGTATTTCACGCACGCCACCATTGTCAGCCAATCACGCCATGTGTAGAGGTCGCCAAGCATGCGTGACTGTTGGTGGATGCATTTCCAGCAACTGTTTTAACATTTTCTGTACGGAATCACTCGTTACGTATGCTGCTAATGAAAATGTTGTGTTATGTTTTTTGTGTTTGTGCTTCAACGCGTCACTTACGCCCATATATCCCTATACAATAATGGTTTGTTTTAATTGTTTGTCCCATGATTTTAGAATCATCCTGTATAGTCCATTCACGATTACTTCCAACTTTCTTGAAGTCCTGCAAAAGTTCTGATTCCCGGATATTCCTCCGCCTCATGCAAACTAAGCTTACCGAAAAGTATAAAAAATTACACCAAAGGGACAACGCACCGCATTCGTGCGCATTCAGTGTAATCATATTTTGCATGAGAACTATTTCTTACTAGGCATTACCAACACTCCTTTATCCTCACTGTGTTTATTAATATTACATATAATATTAACTTTATATGTGATATTATAATGTATAAATTAAATATAAATAAAAATTGAATTTAACCAAAAAATAAGTTTTTTATGTTAACACAAGAATGAAACGCTTGTGTTAGATGGCATATTTAGGCAACAACCAAACACGTCATTCTTAGGGTGATTTTTCAAAGGTTTGATTGAAAAATTGTGGAAAAAAACCACGAATAGACTATACTACTTATTATGTGGTAGAGATCTGGTCGGGTTATATCGCAAGAGTGTACTGTTGATGTGTAAACATGACATTCAATGACTCGTGCGTTGATCAGCTTTATTATGTTGTTTTATCCCGTTAAAAACAAGTATACATAAATCAACACTGTGCCATAATTTGTGGTTGATATAAAAAAAATTGCTACTGCGAGGGAAGATAAGGAAATCATAATTTTTGAGTCAGACGTTTGGTGCTGCAGATGAGATTAACTGCCCTGTAAGATAATTTGAATTTCGTAACTGGAATTTTCCATCAGGTTAATAATGCTATCGACATGGTGATGCAAAGACAAATATATCTTTCCTGGGTTATTTACGATGAAAAAAAGTAGTAATGGCAGGCTAATAAGATGCAAAACAGCAGTTTATTAGCGGATGGCTGAATGCTGTCAGAGTGACGGCTAGCAACTAATATTTCTCAACCTGCAGTGAATGACGTCACAACATTCAGACTGCGTGAAGTTAGAGCCAATAACTCCTGCCACCGTAGAATAAAAGACGGATGGATACCATGTACACTAAGTGGCCAAATTATTATGACCACTTGACACTTATACGCAGATTGGCCATAACTTCACGTTATTACCGCTAGAGGGCGAGATAGCTATAAAAAGGGAATGCAGGACAAGTGAAGCATTAATTTTCACGGTGTTGCTTGAGAATAAATGGGCAAAAAAAACGTGATTTAACTGCGTTTGAACGCGGGATGATTGTAGGCGCTCGAAGCGTCGGAACCAGTATCAGCAAAACGACTGCACTCGTGAAGTGTTCGAGAGCAGCAGTTATTAATGTTAACAGAGAGTTGACTACCAAGCAGAAAACCGGGTCTCAACGTCAGGCTTGTGGTCGCCACAGGCTACTGAATGCTCGATCTGAAAGNGGTGGAGTGATTGGCGAACAGATTCAAATACGCCGGGTATTTCACGCACGCTACCATTGTCAGCCAATCACGCCATGTGTAGAGGTCGCCAAGCATGCGTGACTGTTGGTGGATGCATTTCCAGCAACTGTTTTTAACAATTTCTGTACGGAATCACTCGTTACGTATGCTGCTAATGAACATTTTGTGTTATTTTTTTTTGTGTTTGTGCCTCAACGCATCACTTACGCCCATATATTCCTATACAATAATTGTTTGTTTTAATTGTTTGTCCCATGATTTTTAGAATCATCCTGTATAGTCCATTCACGATTACTTCCAACTTTCTTGAAGTCCTGCTAAAGTTCTGCTTCCCGGATATTCCTCCGCCACATGCAAACTAAGCTTACCCAAGTATAAAAAATTACAACAAAGGGACAACGCACCGCATTCCTGCGCACTCAGTGTAATCATATTTTGCATGAGAACTATTTCTTACTAGGCATTACTAACACTCCTTTATCCTCACTGTGTTTATTAATATTACATATAATATTAACTATATATATATATGATATTATAATTTATAAATTAAATATAAATAAAAATTGAATTTAACCAAAAAATAAGTTTTTTATGTTAACACAAGAATGAAACGCTTGTGTTAGATGGCATATCTAGGAAACAACCAAACACGTCATTCTTAGGGTGATTTTTCAAAGGTTTGATTGAAAAATTGTGAAAAAAAAAAAAACTGCGAATAGACTATACTACTTATTATGTGTTAGAGATCTGGTCGGGTTATATCGCAAGAGTGTGTTGTTGCCGTGTAAACATGTCATTCATTGACTCGTGCGTTGATCAGCTTTATTATGTTGTTTTATCCCTTTAAAAACAAATATACATAAATCAACACTGTGCCATAATTTGTGGTTGATATAAAAAAAATTGCTACTGCGAGGGAAGATAAGGAAATCATAATTTTTGAGTCAGACGTTTGGTGCTGCAGATGAGATTAACTGCCCTGTAAGATAATTTGAATTTCGTAACTGGAATTTTCCATCAGGTTAATAATGCTATCGACATGGTGATGCAAAGACAAATATATCTTTCCTGGGTTATTTACGATGAAAAAAAGTAGTCATGGCAGGCTAATAAGATGCAAAACAGCAGTTTATTAGCGGATGGCTGAATGCTCTCAGAGTGACGGCTAGCAACTAATATTTCTCAACCTGCAGTGAATGACGTCACAACATTCAGACTGCGTGAAGTTAGAGCCAATAACTCCTGCCACCGTAGAATAAAAGATGGATGGATACCATGTACACTAAGTGGCCAAATTATTATGACCACTTGACACTTATACGTAGATTGGCCATAACTTCACGTTATTACCGCTAGAGGGCGAGATAGCTATAAAAAGGGAATGCAGGACACGTGAACCATTAATTGCACTGTGTAACTTGTGAAGAAATGGGCAAAAAAACGTGATTTAACTGCCTTTGAACGCGGGATGATTGTAGGCGCTCGAGGCGTCGGAACCAGTATCAGCAAAACGACTGCACTCNGAAGCGTCGGAACCAGTATCAGCAAAACGGCTGCACTTGTGAAGTGTTCGAGAGCAGCAGTTATTAATGTTTACAGAGAGTGGACTACCAAGCAGGAAACCGGGTCTCAACGTCAGGCTTGTGGTCGCCACAGGCTACTGAATGCTCGATCTGAAAAGGAGACTTGCCAGAGTTGACCAGTCCAGCAGAAGAGCAACAGTACGTCAAATTGTGGGGAATCTTAATCAAGGGGCAACTGCGAAGGTCTCTGAGCGAACTGTTCGCTGCACATTACACCGTATAGGCTATGGAAGCCGGCGACCTGTTCGAAAGCCTCTACTGGTCATAATAATAATTTGGCCACTCAGTGTATGTATAACTATACATCATATAGATGATAATGAAAGGAAAACTATATATTATTTGTTAAATATTTTGTGCAAAAACTAGTTCTCAAAGGAAAATTGTCTATTTTAATGTAAACATAAAAGAGTAAGTGTGTGTGTGTATATATATATATATGTATATATATGTGTGTGTGTATATATATATCAAACACAACAAAACAATGAAGATGAAAACTGTTGCCTTACAGGAAAAATATGAACTATTTTATACACGTGTCACTGCTCACTCTGCTCAGTTTCGTGGATGCCGAAACAAAAGGCAGTTTTCAATAACAATTCTTTCTAAATTTCTACCTTATTACATAATTACTTGCAAAATCACGACATTTTGGCTTTTATGTCTAGGAAATTTTTTTTTTAAATTGACGTTTGCGTATATATGCACACACAGTTAGGAGTTGTATGCAATTGAAAATAGACCTATGCCAAAACTTAAGTTGGAAAACCTATAAAAGGAATTCTCTAAATACTGTCGACGCTTTCACGTAATTCATGATATTGTTTTACGTACAATATGAATTACTGAATTCAAACACATCGGTTTTTATTCGAATGTCGGTCAGGTTTTTACGCGGAAGTGTTGACCACGAGGGTAAGAGTAGTTTGGCAGGCGGGAAATTTTTTCCCCGTGAATATTCTGAGAATCGGTACTACAACCGACACACACATACCTACCTGAGTAGCAAAAAATAATTGCCACTCGAACGCACATATAGGTTAAACGCAATTTATCTTTTTGTTTTGTTATTAATGTCGCACTGCAAACAGCAATGAACGCCAGTGCAAATTGAAAGCTTTTGATTTCGGTTGGATTTTTTTTTCCCCTATCGATTTACTACGTACTACAAATGACTTTGCATGTTTGCAAGGTTAACAAAAGAATGAATGTTTCGTTCGCAAGTTTAGAGAATGCACATTTATAGTTTGATAGTAATTTTACTGTAGAATTGAACGTTCAACAGCGTCTAGATTGGACGGGACTGAAGTGTTTTGATGTCCCGTTAGACAGTCCGCGTCAATAGCGTATGCAGGAAATCTTTATGGGCGACACACTAGTGCACATTCACATATAGGCTACCGTTATATGTGAATTCAATAAGGGTGTGCCGTACTTTCCGAAAATAATCTCGCATGTGCGGTTCGTGCAGATTATTTACAAGCCGGATATTAATGTCACTGGCGCATGCTGTATTTTTATGTTCAAAAATAATCAAACGTTGCACATTTCTAAATCAACACATTTGAAACTGTGTNAACGATACAATGAATATGAAAACTGTTGCCTTACAGGAAAAATATGAACTATTTTATACACGTCTCACTGCTCACTCTGCTCACTTACCCATTTCGTAGATGCCGAAACAAAAGTCAGTATTCAATAACAATTCTTTCTAAATTTCTACTTTATTACATAACTACTTGCAAAATCACGACATTTTGGCTTTTATGTCTAGGAAATTTTTTTTTTAAATTGACGTTTGCGTATATATGCACACACAGTTAGGAGTTGTATGCAATTGAAAATAGACCTATGCCAAAACTTAAGTTGGAAAACCTATAACAGGAATTCTCTAAATACTGTCGACGCTTTCACGTAATTAATGATATTGTTTTACGTACAATATGAATTACTGAATTCAAACACATCGGTTTTTATTCGAATGTCGGTCAGGTTTTTACGCGGAAGTGTTGACCACGAGGGTAAGAGTAGTTTGGCAGGCGGGAAATTTTTTCCCCGTGAATATTCTGAGAATCGGTACTACATAAGACACACATATACCTACCTGAGTAGCAAAAAATAATTGCCACTCAAACGAACATATAGGTTAAACACACTTTATATTTTTGTTTTGTTATTAATGTCGCACTGCAGATAGCGTTGGGCGTCGTAATGGACGCAAGTGCAAATTGAAAGCTTTTCATTTCGGTTGGATTTTTTTTCCCCTGTCGATTTACTACGTACTACAAATGACTTTGCATGTTTTCAAGGTTAACAAAAGAATGAATGTTTCGTTCGCAAGTTTAGAGAATGCACATTTATAGTTTGATAGTAATTTTACTGGAGAATTGAACGTTCAACAGCGTCTAGATTGGACGTGACTGAAGTGTTTTGATGTCCCGTTAGACAGTCCGCGTCAATAGCGTATGCAGGAAATCTTTATGGGCGACACACTAGTGCACATTCACATATAGGCTACCGTTATATGTGAATTTAATAAGGGTGTGCCGTACTTTCCGAAAATAATCTCGCATGTGCGGTTCGTGCAGATTATTTAGAAGCCGGATATTAATGTCACTGGCGCATGCTGTATTTTTATGTTCAAAAATAATCAAACGTTGCACATTTCTAAATCAACACATTTGAAACTGTGTTAATTACATATTTGAAAGTGTTGAAATTAAAACGTTCATAGTTAAATCAATGAAGTCTCAGTAGTAGCGTGAACTATATAAAAAGCTATTTTGCAATGTATTTGTTGTATTGATTACAAAATTATGTGTGCAAAATTTCGTCCCCCCTCCCAAATAAAGGTTTATTTTACGTTTATGTTTATAATTACGCTTGAAGAAAATCGTTCATAAAGTAGACTAACCTATTAAGTTATATCTCTACTTTTATCGGTTTTTTTTGTTGGTTATTGTGTGACATGAAATTCGTATTTTTAAATGGCCTTATGACAGCGAGCGTTAACTTCTCAACTCTCCAGTTATTGTCGTACGAATGCACCTGGAACTGAGCGTCTGATGTCCCTGCGAACTGTCTTGGGCTCTAAGAAGCACCTGTTCACTTCACTGATCACATCATTTGAATATAACGCGATTCCGAGATCCCGAGCTGTGATTATTTTCGCCACACACCAGCGGCTCTAAATCTCGCGAGTAGAAGCTTGGGGAAGGCCAAGTAAGAGTGGTAGCAGCTGGAGTAGAAAAAGAAAGAGGATGGAGTTGAGGAACACGCGAATAAGTTATATTTCTTATGGCAGCTGTAGGAAGGTTAATTGGCTCGCTATCTGCAGCAACCCCTCATGCCGCTATTTATCCAGNGAAAAAAAAGTAACTAGAACAACGGCTACTTAATACGTATACAATACACTGCACACAAAATAATAATAATAATAATGATAAATACAAAATATATATACGCATTGTTTTGCAAATTCTTTTCGGACCTTTTCCTTGAGATTCGAAAGAGTAGTAAGTTGTAACACCTGCGAATAAGGACAATCGTGTTTTTAATTAAATTACACTTTAAAATAATTTCAGTAATTTGTATAATTAAATATTNGAAAAAAAAGTAACTAGAACAACGGCTACTTAATACGTATACAATACACTGCACACAAAATAATAATAATAATAATAATAATAATAAATACAAAATATATATACGCATTGTTTTGCAAATTCTTTTCGGACCTTTTCCTTGAGATTCGAAAGAGTAGTAAGTTGTAACACTTGCGAATAAGGACAATCGTGTTTTTAATTAAATTACACTTTAAAATAATTTCAGTAATTTGTATAATTAAATATTTTTGGTCAAAGTCAGATTTAAAATAATCGAATATGGCTGCCATGCAAGCGGAACGACAAAGGTACGGGACTGTCTCCCGACTTCTCGTACATCCATCTCTGCGCCCGGAAACACCGAATCCATGCACAGTTGAAACATTATTTTTATAAGCTGTTCACATTTTCGGAATCACCCTTTGAAAAAATCCACTNATCCATGCACAGTTGAAACATTATTTTTATAAGCTGTTCACATTTTCGGAATCACCCTTTGAAAAAATCCACTGCCCGTTAACTGCATAGATGCCACTGTGCACTCTGGCATGCAGTCTTCCAGTTAAGTTGGCAGCGAATGAATAAAATAGTTCCAAGTCTTGACGTTGCACAACGAGCTTAATGTTTAAATGTTTGACATATGTACTGAGTTTTTGCTGCTTCATACACGCATTAGAGTACGAAACAGCATGCTAGTAACATATTTAGGATCCCAAAAANTACTGAGTTTTTGCTGCTTCATACACGCATTAGAGTACGAAACAGCATGCTAGTAACATATTTAGGATCCCAAAAAATTTCACGTTTTCATTTGATTAACGCATGAATGGAGACCCGGAAAATTCGCGGATTCATTCGGCAACAAACNAAAAAATTTCACGTTTTCATTTGATTAACGCATGAATGGAGACCCGGAAAATTCGCGGATTCATTCGGCAACAA
Source organism: Clitarchus hookeri (assembly GCA_002778355.1). Lineage (NCBI taxonomy): Eukaryota > Metazoa > Arthropoda > Insecta > Phasmatodea > Phasmatidae > Clitarchus > Clitarchus hookeri. The sequence continues at coordinate 25,632 of NQII01005186.1, read as the reverse complement.
ACTGGACTCGCCGTTTTTTGTGTACTCGAGCCTCAGATAGTTGTTAATTGGCTGTTGCTCCAGCTTAACCACTGACCAGGTAGCATGGGATTTGGTCCTTATTTCCCTACAGGTTCGTTACTGGTCGAAAGTGGTCCGGGGCGTGTCTCACAAACTGTGGTCCAATAGAAGCGAAACTTCGTGGTACATACGNGTTACTGGTCGAAAGTGGTCCGGGGCGTGTCTCACAAACTGTGGTCCAATAGAAGCGAAACTTCGTGGTACATACGGATAAAGTTTAACTTGTTCTTAAACGAAATCGCGAAATTTCTGGATCTCTATACGTATGAATAGTCATTAGGCCCGTGGTAAAATACATGTTACATATGGTTGAAGGATACAATATGAGGAGAAAAGAAGATCATAAGCAGGGCTGGGCTTTCAAAAGTGCTTAATTAACCGGGAACGTATGCATAGTACATTGCATACATTTAAATGCAAAATTGGAGAAAAATAACAAAAGACGCTTCTACAAAACACGCACGATCTTAATAAGCAGTAATTTAGGAAACATTATATTTTAAACTGCAATTCTTTTTAAAGCCGTGGAAGTAAGCCTATCGCGTTAAAATGTAGTGAAAGGAATGTACCTGAGAAAAGTTTGTTCTCAAGTATTGCTTGGGATAGAATTTCCAAAATTTTATCATAATTGGCAGCGATCTTCACGTACATTATAGCAGCATGGAAGTATTTGCTATGGCCATGGTCCTACAAGATTCGCGTATTATGTAGCAGCAGTCTAAACTGCAAGTTTTTTGTACGCTCATTTGACTTCTTCCATTGGCCAACAATTTGTGCAGCAATCCTCAGGTACTATTTTGGCCAGTAATAGAAGTTCAGCTGTAGAATGACCAATCTCCTGTGACGCAGCAGCTCAGGTATATNGGGTACTATTTTGGCCAGTAATAGAAGTTCAGCTGTAGAATGACCAATCTCCTGTGACGCAGCAGCTCAGGTATATTGGCTTCGCATAAAGACTTGAAACCAATAAAACCACTGATTGTGCACAGGTTTTCGTACGGCAATCAATTCTAGCGCGTAAACAAATTGCATCGTGAATTTTGCAGAGGTGTTTAACCGTTAATATTTTAAAAGAACTATACGAAATATTAGTCGCATTAATTTCCACTCATATCGTCTTACAGAATCTTTTTATACCTTGAAGCTAGAAAAGTAGAGTAGTAGAATGAATTTAAGGTGAAGCCCTCAAATTACTGTACGTACACAAAAATTAACAGCTGGACGGGAACATACAATATTATGTTGTAATGCAAAAATGTTTCCCCGGCCGCTTGGAATTAATTGTTATTTTTCTTTATGGAATACCCTGTAAAATAAAAATTTTTGTTTAATGTTTTTGGTAAATGTTATACTTTGAAAAAGTATGTAGTAGCTCTTTTTGGATCACCTGTAACACCTGCATGCACCAAAAAACACAAACTTTGTAAGAAGTATNAAAGTATGTAGTAGCTCTTTTTGGATCACCTGTAACACCTGCATGCACCAAAAAACACAAACTTTGTAAGAAGTATTTTGCAACACGTTCAGTGAGATTAGTGTTAAGTAAGCGAATAAGTTTATTTCTGCAAATAAATTTAATCAACATGAACTGAGCATTAAAACTATCTAATGACCATCATATTATTTCAAAAGAATCGTGTTTTNAATAAATTTAATCAACATGAACTGAGCATTAAAACTATCTAATGACCATCATATTATTTCAAAAGAATCGTGTTTTTGATTTATAGGTTGGCATAAAATATGTGTCAGAGTTGCGAAGTTGATATTAACGTGAAGCTATTTCTGAAATACTGTCTTAGTTATTCTACAAAACGAATAGGAAATCCTAGGGTCCTTTAACAAAATCTCATCCGGTATTTCTTGTACATTCTTTAGCTTCGTCTGAATGATGAAATGAGTGTGCAAAATTAATGGAAAGTCGTGATAGTACAGCAAACAAAGCGCGGACGATCCAAAAGGATCCAGAAACGCGAAGATGCAAGTAAACGTGCAGTATTGTTATGGATAATTTTATTGCATGTTTAGGACAGTGAACGCAATAGGAGTAGAGCTGGGTGTCTGAAATGATTTAAAGTCGGTACCGTTACTTCGCTTTAAAAGTGAAAGGTTAAAGGTAAACGTTTCTACTTGGATCTCGTTTGACGAGTTTAGCAGTTTATGGCACGTGTCTCTTTCGAAAAATAATGTAATATATTTGGCAGATTTATTGCTAAAGATGAATCAAAACATAGTGGCCATTAATTTAATTTTCTTATTACAGGTTTGCAGGTTACTTATTATGCTGTCGCTTGATCTGCGTTGTGATGTGTTTGAAATAGTCCTAAACGTTTTCCCACGAAACTGTTAAACGTGCTTCCAATGTGCCGATCTACGAAACGAACACACACTAGTGGAGGCCTGTCCAGTACTTTCAAGACGTCACGAACATTAGAAACACAATTTCTGAGCACTGCAACATAGCTAAAAACTGCTTTTCCAAAACTGTATCTCAACATGTACGCGCCATATACATAGAAAAGTATTCAAAGGCCCTGCAATAAAACTTGCCATAGACTTTCCACTAATAAAATTATATCGTCACCGCTTTAAGTCTCATAGGTACATGCAGCAGACGAGAACACCGCATGGCAGTTCCTGAACCTTTCGCTTAGTGGCGTATTGAATTGTAGCCTTTATCGCTCCCACGTTTTTAGACCCCAAACACGGAAAAGAGTTATAGGTAGGCTAGTCCCTTAAGTCACTAGTATTCGACCGTTGAAATCTTGGAAAAGATTATTCATGCGCTTATTCAGTCTACTAGCACACATCGTTGCGCACCGAGACAGTCAACAACCTTGTTGCTAATTTCTGCGCTAACACCGTCTGTGCATGCAAAATGAGACCGTGACAGGTATTGCTTTCGTTTGCCTTTCCACTGAAAAGAGCACACTAAGATTTACCTCTCGCGGGAGGTGAATCGCGATGCGTGCGTTTGTAATGCAAATCAGTTCTAAACACACAACTTTGAAAGGCATTTGACGAAGTGCATGAGTCAAAGTGTTGAGAAAGTGACATCCCAAGGGCAACGGTGACGCCATTTGCAAAAACGTCTTCTTGGTAGGTTTACAAGCAAAATGCTCGCAACGCATCGTAAGAACATAATACTGAAAATATTAGCTGTTGGGTTATTGAAGTGGCGATAGAAATATAGTCATTTGTAAAACATGAGTTTCATTGTACCAAATAAGATGATTACAGCGCCGAGAGTAATAAGAAATTTGCAAGAGTTTGTCGCTTAGCTACGAAGCCATAGGCTAAAAACAGTCACCTGTGTTGTAAGACGACTGTGTAATAGATAAGTGTCTTAATGACATATAATTACAGTAAAATCAGAGAGACACACACAGGAATAAGGGAAGGAAAGTGGTTCTAGCACAATGTCTGACGTAAACAAAGGACATGAGCAATATGAGTTTAATATAAAGTCGTTTTGAAAATGTTAAGTACTGAGCCCTTGTAGTCTACCATAGANGGACATGAGCAATATGAGTTTAATATAAAGTCGTTTTGAAAATGTTAAGTACTGAGCCCTTGTAGTCTACCATAGAGAAGTTCAACAAACATTTTTGGCTAATAAAAAAATTAAACTAGACAATTATTGTTTTTCTCTGCTTGGGGATATACGAAAATATACTCTGGCATNAGGACATGAGCAATATGAGTTTAATATAAAGTCGTTTTGAAAATGTTAAGTACTGAGCCCTTGTAGTCTACCATAGACAAGTTCAACAAACATTTTTGGCTAATAAAAAAATTAAACTAGACAATTATTGTTTTTCTCTGCTTGGGGATATACGAAAATATACTCTGGCATAAAAAAATTAAGAACTTGTACTGGAGATGAAAAGAAACTGCCTGTGTTGAAAGGTCGTGGTAATCGATTGCAATGATTGCAATATCACATCACGTGAACAACATGGTTGGAAGTTTGGGAACTCTGTTAGTACATGTTAGTAACATGCATCATTCCCTTGGACCTGGATACATGCACCGATTAGGTTCGGAAGGGAGTCGCACAACCATCGTACACTTTTACAGAGGCAAGTCGGTTCAAAGCTGTTGTAACTACAAATAACCGCCGGGTAGGAGTCGATGTCCGAGGGGCCGCGGTGCTGTAGTGGTCACACTACTCGCCTCTCACCTAGGCGAACTGGATTCGATTCCCGGCTGGGTCGCTCCCGGATTTTCGCATGTGAGAATCGTGCCGGACCATGCTTCTGGTCCCCCGCCCTTGCATTCCGGCGTTTCTCCATGGTCACCTCATTTCGCCGTCAACGGCTCTCAAGACCTCGTTAACAGCCGCCCAAATCTCTCAACTCAACTCTCAAGAGTAATTGAGGGGGAGTTGNCGGAAGGGAGTCGCACAACCATCGTACACTTTTACAGAGGCAAGTCGGTTCAAAGCTGTTGTAACTACAAATAACCGCCGGGTAGGAGTCGATGTCCGAGGGGCCGCAGTGCTGTAGTGGTCACACTACTCGCCTCTCACCTAGGCGAACTGGATTCGATTCCCGGCTGGGTCGCTCCCGGATTTTGGCATGTGAGAATCGTGCCGGACCATGCTTCTGGTGCCCCGCCCTTGCATTCCGGCGTTGCTCCATGGTCACCTCATTTCGCCGTCAATGGCTCTCAAGACCACGTTAACAGCCGCCCAAATCTCTCAACTCAACTCTCAAGAGTAATTGAGGGGGAGTTGGGGAGGGGGATAAACTAACTGAAGGGAATGAAGGTTACATGGGCATTAGCGCTGCTGACGCAAATATTAATTTGGACAAATTCTAGGAGAAAAATTACTTCTCGGTACAATAAAATACACCATACTGTATTATATGGAAGTTACATATTTAATCAAAAATGAAAACTAATTCATGCTTTTAACACGAATCTGTTCTCAGGATCGTGGACCTAACGACCACATGGCTGTATCCCCTGTCATACACAGCACCAAAGTTACAGAAAACGTAAATATAACTGGGGCATTCAGGCTCCCAGAACGCCTTTATATTACCATTTACACTAAGCGAAGTACGCCTCCTAGAGGCGGAGAGGAATTCCATGGATAGGGCCAGGGCCTGTAGTGCAATGCGACAAATGAGAACGCACACATGCAGTTAACTGAAGAAAAGTTGCATTGTCGAGTTCAGTATACAAAGACACATACACAGAAGCAAAATTAAGCGAATCTGGCTCACAGGGCCTGCCAGCAGCAGTAACAGTACAGTGCCAAGAAAATGGGGCCAATAAAACTTAGTGAAATAAAACCTCCGGGGATGGAAACGAGCTGACACAGGGGTGCTGCGAACGTGGGGAATACTTCGGAGATAGCACAAAGGTTTCGGTAAACTACATTATGCTATTGACTTGAAGTGATGAGAACAAAGTATGAAAGTCCACTGTGACACGATGCACGTGCAGCACCTACGACCCGTGAAATCAGACTGTTGGCGCTGGCGCGGGCGAGCGGCACCCTTGCTGAGAGCTCGTGCCACTCCGCGAGGTACCTTAATTTACATACCTCATTGCATTAATACTTGAAACATACATATAGCAAAACACTGAAACACGTGGGATGAACATCCCTGATCCTGCGGAGAGTCCAGCGTTCTTAATTATCAGATTATTTATACACAAAACCTTATGTGGTGCCTCGAAAACCACATGGGAATGTTATGTNTTTTAACACGAATCTGTTCTCAGGATCGTGGACCTAACGACCACATGGCTGTATCCCCTGTCATACACAGCACCAAAGTTACAGAAAACGTAAATATAACTGGGGCATTCAGGCTCCCAGAACGCCTTTATATTACCATTTACACTAAGCGAAGTACGCCTCCTAGAGGCGGAGAGGAATTCCATGGATAGGGCCAGGGCCTGTAGTGCAATGCGACAAATGAGAACGCACACATGCAGTTAACTGAAGAAAAGTTGCATTGTCGAGTTCAGTATACAAAGACACATACACAGAAGCAAAATTAAGCGAATCTGGCTCACAGGGCCTGCCAGCAGCAGTAACAGTACAGTGCCAAGAAAATGGGGCAAATAAAACTTAGTGAAATAAAACCTCCGGGGATGGAAACGAGCTGACACAGGGGTGCTGCGAACGTGGGGAATACTTCGGAGATAGCACAAAGGTTTCGGTAAACTACATTATGCTATTGACTTGAAGTGATGAGAACAAAGTATGAAAGTCCACTGTGACACGATGCACGTGCCGCACCTACGACCCGTGAAATCAGACTGTTGGCGCTGGTGCGGGCGAGCGGCACCCTTGCTGAGAGCTCGTGCCACTCCGCGAGGTACCTTAATTTACAGACCTCATTGCATTAATACTTGAAACATACATATAGCAAAACACTGAAACATGTGGGATGAACATCCCTGATCCTGCGGAGAGTCCAGAGTTCTTAATTATCAGATTATTTATACACAAAACCTTATTATGTGGTGCCTCGAAAACCACATGGGAATGTTATGTTTGTAGGTTCTGGGGTATGCTGCTACAGAATGGTCAAGTTGAATTAAAGACTGAATATTCGCCAATTAACTGTTCGGCTTAACCCGATACCCACTTACACTCTAAAAATCACATAAAACAATTCAAATTGCATTACCCTTCACCTAATGAAAAATGCACATGGCATGCATTTACTTGCTCACGTGAATACACATATAGAAATTTGCAGTATAGTTTATAGCCCATGGGCAAGTGATAGTGTAACTCACCATTATGGCATTGCAATGTAACAGAATTTACTCGCTATTATGCTGCAATGCCATAATGGCGAGTTACACTAACACTTGCCTGTGGACTATAAACTATACTGCAAATTTATACATGTGTATTTTCTTCATTCCTATCCTAGTTTTTATGATTACTCTACAGGCGCCACATACACTAAACTGGCTCACTTGGTACCAGGTCGTGACCTGTTCACGAGTGAACGATACTGATGTGAATCGGAATGCATGGCATGCATGTTCCANTCGCTATTACGCTGCAATGCCATAATGGCGAGTTACACTAACACTTGCCTGTGGACTATAAACTATACTGCAAATTTCTACACGTGTATTTTCTTCATTCCTATCCTAGTTTTTATGATTACTCTACAGGCGCCACATACACTAAACTGGCTCACTTGGTACCAGGTCGTGACCTGTTCACGAGTGAACGATACTGATGTGAATCGGAATGCATGGCATGCATGTTCCGAATGCTGCACTGGTGCAGTGGCTGTGGGCCGATGGCGTGGTGACAGTGGCCACGCCAGACCACAGAGGAGTGGTCCACATCAAATGCCCTCCTCTCGGGGAGGCCCTATGTCATGGCGAGAGGTAGTGGTGGCTCAAGGCCACATGGTTTAATGAGGCTGGCCCTGCGCCAGTTGACAGGTTGGTGGCTTTGCTGCCACACACTGCTACTGCTGTTGCTGTGGTATCAGTGCGACCGGCGTAGATGTCATCGAGGGTGGGGTAGCCACCCTGTCGAGGATATGGTCGACTCGGAACTGGACCTGGCCACCGATGAGTCGCATGACCTGGCAGTCGGGAACATGGTACCTGGTGGCGCGGGTGTGATCTGGCGGGTCACCGACCTCGCGAAGGTTGGACACCATGGCATTTGTCAGTCGGCCATCGCTCCTGACACCATCTGTTAGATCGGGCATCTCCACAGCCTGTGGTGCTGCCATGGCATCTGATGTCTCGGACACCTTTTGGGGCATCTGTGTTTGTTTATCTGGTAGTCCGGTCGCATCTGATGCAGGTGGCTGGCACCTACTGTCTGCCGAGACTGCTTCGGTCTGCTTTTTCGGGGTTGTGGTACCTTGGGGTGCCGAGGCGCTCGGTGTCGGCATCTCCGATGCTGCCCGTAGGTCGTCGCGGTGTAATTTCTCTTGTCGGTGAGCACCCACCTGGGCAATGTAGTCAGTCTCTCTATCCTTCATATCACTATGTGAAGCCCTCTCCAGGAGGGGGGGGGGTGTTTGTCAAACCCCATGCAGAAATTGATGCGGGTGGCAGACTGCTGATACTTTCGCATGTAAATGGACAGACCACTTCATAGTTCTTTCGGAGGACATGTGGTTTCTGGCAACCACTGATGGATGTAATGTTCCTGCCTTTCCAGAGTTCGTTCGAGCCTCTGCTGGCAGTGCTCTTCTCGGGCTTTTGTATGTGAGGGTCCTGAGTTAGATGCAGGTTGCGAGCATGCATATTCCCCAAGCCATGCAAGTNAGGTTGCGAGCATGCATATTCCCCAAGCCATGCAAGTCTGTTTCCTGAGGCAGAATAATATTTTCTGGACATGTGTGGCCCAGGAAGTGTGGTCGTCCCCCACGCAAAGCTGAAATTGCACCTTAAAATCATGGTTCCTTTGTTCCATGGGGTTCGCCCGGGGGTGGTACACAGCTGTTGTGTGGAGTATTACCTGCCATTTGGTGCAGAGTTCTCGCCACCGTTTCCTTTCGAACTGTGGTCAATTGTAGTGGAGGATCACTTTCGGGTAACCCCAGTGAACGAAGAAGTCGTTTTGCAACACCTCTGCTATGATTTTGAGGCATGAGCTAGGGAGAGGGTAGACTTCACACCACCTATTACATAAGTTCATCGCCACTAACAAAAATCGCTTCCCATTCGCTGCACAGCTGTATGGCCTCATCAGATCTAATGCTATTGTTAGGAAAGGTTTATCTGGTACTCTGGGTTGTTGTTTGGTAACAAATACCACATGGCATGTTTTCAGGTGATTTCACACTTCGCAGGCACGTACAAACTCCCGCACTTGTCAAGTGAGCCCTGGCCAGTAATAGGATGTTAGTACACTCTGCTTGATTTGCACGGCTTCTGTGTGGCCGGTTAGACGGCTGGCATGGGAATGCATCAGGATGAATGTGCACACTTCTTCTGGGACNTAAGTTCATCGCCACTAACAAAAATCGCTTCCCATTCGCTGCACAGCTGTATGGCCTCATCAGATCTAATGCTATTATTAGGAAAGGTTGATCTGGTACTCTGGGTTGTTGTTTGGTAACACATACCACATGGCATGTTTTCAGGTGATTTCACACTTCGCAGGCACGTACAAACTCCCGCACTTGTCAAGTGAGCCCTGGCCAGTAATAGGATGTTAGTACACTCTGCTTGATTTTCACGGCTTCTGTGTGGCCGGTTAGACGGCTGGCATGGGAATGCATCAGGATGAATGTGCACACTTCTTCTGGGACGTACATTTTCCAGTTCCCCACCTCTGCCACAGGTCACCAAATGGTTATCGCCCACGTGCCAGTTGATGAGCTGTTCCCGAGCATGCTGTGCGCAGCACTCAGCGATTTCAGCTGACAGCTGTTGTGCAGCGAGCACTCATTCATACACTGCGTCTCACTTCTTAGGTCATGGGGGGTGGTAGTTGTGTCCATGGTGATGTGTTGCAACATAGCAGTGGGCGGACTGTCAGGCAGGAACAAGTCTTCCCATTCGTCTTCGTCTCGCACTATTTCAGTAGTACAGGGTGCGCGAAAGGGCGTCGGCTAATTGGTTTTATTCGCCCGGGATGTGTTCTACCACGAAATCGTAGGCCTGTAGTAACATGGATCACCACATGAGTTTACTACGGACGGCGCATGTTATGGAGCTACATCAGGCAACGATTATTTATCCTCAACATGGATCGTTGATTCTCTAGGTGTTGGCAGTAATGTTTTAAAGCCCATACGATAGCCAGACATTCTCTCTCGTTCACATCGTAGTTACGTTCGCGTGGGGCGAACTTCGCACTGCTGTAGTATATGACCCTGCACTCCCAGTCATTGTAATACTGAAATGGGATGGCACCAAGCCCCTCTTGACTGGCATTGATCTGAAGTTATAAATGCCTCTGGGGGTCTAAATGAGATAGTTTGTCGCATTGCTGGAAGTGGTGCTTTATTTTTTTGAATGCATTCTGAGTATTGTCGTCCAATTAGAAGTGTCAAGTGTCATTGTGTGGAAAACAGGGCAGTTAGCAGGGCTGTTATAGTGGCAAAATCCTATATGTAGCGCCTTAACAAATTTACAAGCCTGAAAAATGTTCGCAGGCGCTTGCTTGTGTTGGTGCGGGGTAGTCTTGAATTAGCAGTAGATGTACATGGTTGGGCTGGTTCCCTTCGGCGTCGACCATATGGCCTAGGTACTGAAGTCACATTTTTCCAATACGACCTTTCCCGTTCGTACAAGTAAGCCCATTCATTGCCAGTTGCTCTAGGACGAAGGGTAGGTGTTGTTTATGTTCTTCCCACATTTTCGACCAGATCACAATGTTATCCAGGCATGTGATGGTACAATTCCTTACCAGGCTGTCTAAGATACGAACCATCATACTCTGGAAGTTGGAGGGAGCGCATTTCAGCCCAAAGGGCGAAAAATTGGAAGCTGCGCCTGTCAGAGGCCGTGAATGCAGTCTTGTGATGGTCCTCAGTGCGTACTGACACTTGCCAGCAGCTACTTATCAGGTCTAGAGACGACAGAACCTTGGCATGCCCTAGTATGTTCAGCACGGAATTGATACTGTTTAAGGGTGGTGGCACACTTTGTCACTTGATTGAATGGGCAGAAGCCTACATATAACCTCCAGCTCCCATATTTCTTGTGTGCTAGAGTGATAGCTGAATTGTAGTTACTTTCGGAGGGTTCTATTACCCTGTCACGAATCATTTCCTTGATTTGTTGATTGGTTATTTTCAAATTTTCTATGTTCCACAGGCACTGGGTGGTCGAACATGTCAGGTTGGGCAGTGTGTTCGTTGTTTTCGCAGCGATGTTCTAGTTTATACACAGTTTGCCGTTCAGTCAGACCGAAGTGGATACGATCCATAGTAATCTCGATGATTGTATTATGTTGTCGAAGCCAAGGCTCCCCTAAAATCAGGTATTCGCATATCTCGTCAGAGACAAGAGCAATGATTTTCATTTAGCGGTCGCGAATCTGAATTTCTACTTGGACTTCACTCAAACATTTGCTGATCCCATTTAAAATTACTAATTGTATGGTTTGTTAACATCTGGTGATCAGCTGTTGGCCCACTAGTTCGGCCCGCACGAAGTTTTGTGATGCGGCCATGTCGATCCGGGTATGGTGTTCCACTCGTCTATGTGTATAGGTATTTTGATCAGCTGATGACTGGTGGTGCTCGCCTGGCTTAGATAATGACAGATCTGGTTTACGCCTGTAATCTCAGGAATTCTGGGCACGACAATGGCGAAGAGGGCTGCTCCAGTTTGCCCTACTCCGCTTTATCTTTTCCCTGCAGTTTGTCTACACAGTTCGGGCACACCCGGTGCCAGTGGTACTGTTCGTCTTTGCAGATGTGGCAACGGAACACCCTTGTCGGGCCCTTGTTGTTGTTTATATTTCGGGGTTGGGCAGTTCACTTGTGCCACTTTTCCCTGTGGTAGCGATCCTGTTTGGCCACGACTGATTGGTTGATTTCGATGTCGAGGGGTTCACCGACCCCTTTGCAGTTTCGGTCGGTTTCGCCCCCTTCTTCTCTGATGTACGTGTGATCATTGGGTTACCCCATACATCTGTAGAGCCATACTTACTGCGCACGGTGAGGTTGGCCATCCTGCACTTCTCTGCTTCCCGTGCCACACTCACAGCGGTTCTTAGAAAACACTGGGTTCCATTAAACACCATGGGGTATAAGGCTGGTCGGTATTCGGGTCGCTCCACGATTGCCTCGATCACGTCTTCGTCTGGGCGGTATGCATTATGCTGGTCGGCTAGGCTTAGTTTACGACTCATGGATATGTCAAGATCTTCGGTGATGGTTTTTTCCTCGGTAATCAAAGCTACTGGCTGTTTTAGTGTGGTATACATGTTTGTATATCTCGCAGTGAATTTACGCACAAATGGCCTCATGCCATGTTATACTCGGAGGCGGAACCCCACCAGGCTTTCGCCTCGCCTAGAAGCTGGTTACCAATGACTTTGGCCCACTCTTCTTCAATAACTCTATACTGTTGTAGGCTGGTGGTGTACTCTTTGAGGAACGCGCATGCATCCTCAGTTATTTGGCCAGAAAAATTCGGTAGTGTCAGGAACTTCGCAGGTGTCACATATTTCTACACTGTTCGGATTGGCCTTTACTTGGGGGCTGATGCCAGTATTACTAACTGTGTTGTGCCTGCTCCTATCGTTTCCCATCATGGACGAATGGGTGGTACTGTTTCAGTTCTTTGTACTTGGTGGCTAGGCAGTCTCAGGACATGTTGCGAGAATAGTTCATATTCCACTTGGTTCGTATGGGTTCTAGTATGGGTATACATTGAGACACATGCATGATGGTCTATCACTGGTTATTTTTTCATCGTTGCATTTGGCACTGTTGCTGGGAGTGGTGTTGCGACAGTTCGCATTGGCGAATTGGCACTGGGCACACACAAACATATTTGCTCTTGCGCTGAATCGTTCAGCTGCACTCAAACAGTTGCGATGATATGCAAGTTCACAGCACGTGCACGACACTAGGTCACACCCCTAGTCGCGGCACTGTTTTCGGTTGCAACAGTTTTCGTACGTGCATTCGGCTGGCGGGCCAAATAATGTTGGTGTGGAAGTGGCATAAGTTGGCCAGCGAAGGCAATGGCAAATGTTCGATGGTGGCTCATATTTTTCAAACTAGTCGCTGTCCTTTGTCTTAAGGCAAAAGCTGCAAATGTCCGCAAGCCAACATTCCATCGCGAAACATGTCGCAGGCGCAGGCGCGCGGCTACGTGATGTGGGTGCGCGGCTGGTGATTCACGGAAATATTCGCAGGTACTACAGCCTTCCTGCTCGCATATGTGTCCCACATGCATGGATGGCTGTTTTCGGTAGTGGTTGTAGTGGCAGGTGCAGGGCTGTGGGTGCGGGGAGGCAGCAGCAGAGTGGGGGAAGGCTGCCTTTGTTCCCTAGAATGCAATGCCAAAATGGTGGCATTTTCACGCTCTGNTAGAATGCAATGCCAAAATAGTGGCATTTTCACGCTCTGCTCATGCCAACAGCGAAAATGGCGGCTACATGAATGGTCACCCACGTGGCCACATAATTTAGCCACATAAAAGGAGACCATTTGATGCGAGGAAATTGGCATTGGAAAAAGCGTGAATTAGCCACACGAAGAGAGCTAATCGACATGAGAAAATTGGTGTTGGAAGCATGAATTAACCACATGGAGGGATCCCAATTGCCATGAGGAAATTGTCTTTGGAAGTCCCACATTGGACTATGCCAATTTACACATTTTGGAGTGGTCACAGGGTCTAAGTGATGAAATTAATGTTCGGAGGGTGCCAGCTATCCAGTTAAGGGAATCCACTCGGGTTAGCACAAGACTCTTGAGGTGGGCTATGTTCAAAAAAGCCCAGACTAATGAACCCTGGGACCCATGTCTTAACAATGTCGTACGTGATAATTAATGTCGGCGGCTGAATATGAGACATAACATACACACTCCCGAACTGAGATATTATGGTTCCCCAGCATGCCATCGCAAAGCACTGACTAACACACTTCAAATGTTAGAAAAAATACACTTAAACTTACTTGATGTAGAAAACTTGGCAGGTAGTTGACAGTTTCAAGGGCGATCGTGCTTATGATCCCCACGAGGTATAAATTAATGTATACAATATCGGTTCACAAAAATACTGGTTGTATTTTAGCAAAAGCCAGATGATATGTTACAACACGTAAGCAGGCTTGCAGCACGAGGCCCTGTGCTGACCTAAACTGAACAAAAAGGCGTCGAAGGATGCGACAAAATAATTAAGTGGAGAATTATACTGCCGGTGCCATGGGTTTTCTCCGGAAGGAAGGCATACTCAGGGATGCACAATGAAGCTAATGAAAATGTTCAAGAATACTTATGTCTAGTGCAGCTACGTGGTTAGAGTCCTAAAGTTTCTTCACCCCTGAGCTGTATAACATGACCTGCTCTGATGCCCGCTACTTTCACACTAATGAGAGGGTGGCATGGCAGAGGTAACGAGAATTGACCACAGCCCACCAAAACAGAATATCCATTGACAAAAATGAGATGAATGAAATGCAACATGTAACCTTGAGAAATACATTGCCCATTACGAAACTTGACTTTAGGTATACATAAAATCACACAAAATTAATCAAAAATACATGACAATAATTTTTATAGCATTTTAAATATTTTTTAAAAGAGTCTTTGCTGTAGCCAGAAAATAAAATACGTACTCTCAATTGTTTCTCAGTTCACTGCGACCACGTGGTCGGCATTTTACACCCGTGGTAAACTGTTACTTAAGCAGGGATTTTGCTACATTCATTTCCTGGCTGATCATTAATTATGGTAGTAATTATGAAGGAATGATTATGTTATGTGTGCTATTATTCTATCACCTCAAAATTCATCACAAATCTTTGCGTGCTTATAATATGAGTGTAAAATAACTTTGTATGATACAAAATATACATAGAAACTCATACTCCAACAATCAAATCAAATAAGTAAACAGAAAAAATAACAGATTTGGACCAAAGTGGGGTAAAAACTGTTATTATAAATATCAAATTTAAAATTAAAATAAACTTAACTTATTTGATAGAATATGGTCGGAGCAGATACTGGATGCATTCCAATGCGTGCCCTGTCGAGTCAACAGCTTAACATCTTGCATCCAAAGTGTCTTCTTTCTCTCGAACAGTTGATTTTTGTCGACGTCAAAATCGCAGTAAACATTCAGAAAGATTTGCTTGTATCCCTATTACTTGTATTGAATAATGTACAAACAGTAAACATGGCATTATAAACCTTCGGCACTGTACAAATATCACCAATCATGTCGTTTCTGCAAATAATATTCCTTTCATTATAAAAAAATATTCAGGATAACTTTGTTGTTAAACAAATTTATCCCAGGTAATGAAGTCTTTGAAATTATATCCTGGATTTTTAGTTTAATACGACGCAACCTATACAGACACTGCTTTCTAACAGCTCATTTTCAACTTCGTACATTCCGCCAAAACTTGGTGAATACACTGCACTCGCTGCACAAACGTCGTTTCACTGAACTCCTTGTGGAAACTTACACCTTCCTACAGCTACGGAGAAGTCTGGTGTAGCTGCACAGTGCAACACTGCACAACATTACACTGCACTGCACAGCACTACACAGAAAATGGTTGAGAGATACGAATTTTAAGCATAGTTTCCCTAAATTGCACAAACTGCCACAAATCCCCAAATCTGCACAAAGCTTTACAGCTTAGCTTTTCTCTTTGCTGGACGTGACATCACAACTTTTGCACTAAGGTTTCTTTTTGTGGGTGCAGTAAATTTTGGGCAGCTTCGTGCAGCGCAAACTGCGCCAGATTTTAAGGAGTAGTAGCTGGTGTAGTGTAGTGAAATATAAACAAACCTGTTGTATTTTCGTGAGGGTAGGCCAACATATGGTTTGAAGATGTAAGCACATCAATGTGAAATTAAAGTTTCCAGACTTAAGTGTTCAAACTATGATGCACTAGAATGTATCGCATCACATGACATTTTTTTATATTCGCTGTAAACACACCTTTTTGGATGATAAACAGTGTGACGTGGCATCGGTTACCAGAGGGGGTTGGATGTTAGATTTGGCCCGGCGCCATAGCTCAGTGGAGAACTAATGAATTGAGGATCGTGCAGTCGACGACCCAGAGGCTCTGGTGAACCCTGTGTCAGTTGGTTAATGAGTTGTCGTACTTAATGTTGCACTTTGATATATAATAGCGAGACTGTCAGCCGTCTCGTACGCCTGAACTACATGAATGAAAACACTGGTGATGCTAATGAGATTGCCCTACAATGACTTACCGCTGTATCACTTGTGAGTTGTTTATTCATTGCCCTTGTTACAAATGAATAATGCAGTAGTTATATACAAACATGGCGTCGGCCGTTATGCGATAAAAATCACGTGGTTTTAGTTGAAAAACGTGATTGCATTACAAATTCCCCGATGAGAATATGGTGGCTCGCCCCCAGTACTTAAAACAAATAAAATAAATATTCTGGTTAATTAATTGGATACAATTGTAGTGAAAATGATTTCAGCCTAACATGCCGGCACTGAGGGTCTCGTGGAGCGAGAGACTTATATTTCTGGTCTCGTTCAGATGCTGTGATGAACTGAGGTGAGAATGGGTTCGGCTTCCGCCACCTTTGGCGAAAGCCAACGCCAAGCGGTGAAAAGATGAAACGCAACATGTCATTGAAGATGATTATGTGATGAAAAGCTATATGAATTAATTCAAACATAAGAAATACACTTATAAAAGCTGTTAAATTATTTCTTAAACATTTGTATTGCATTTTCTCTCTGGCCCACAAGCCAGTTGGTTTGGTGCAGCTGGTGCGGTTGAAACGACTGTGAAAGTCAGAGTGGGCACAAAAGAGCTAGTGAATGTATGGTTCACGTCAAGTGGAATATTGGATGTATTTTTGTTTATACAGGGAAGCTGTTATTTGTGCCAGTACGGAATTTATTGAAGCATAAATTGCAGAATATCTAAATTTAGGGTTATTGCGGGTACTTTAGAATGTAAATATGGGAGCGAAAGTTCGATAGTAATCACTTCTTAGAATGGTTGTGACCCATACAATGTTGATGGTCGAATATGCTCGTGAGAATATCAACAGCAACTACCCAGATGGGACTCTGTGTATTGTAAATTACTTTGGTTTTCTTCAGTGCTATTTGCTGTAGAAGATTTAGAATTCAAAAGTATGGAAGCATACCTATTTATTGAAAGGATCGTTGCGGGATGTTGCGACAACAGTATTCGCTAAACTAATTTTAGAGAAAGGAAAATCAAAAAATTTAAATGTACCATATATATAGCTTATATGTTGTTTCGGTTTTTCATAACTCTTTTTGGAATTGTATCGTCATGAGCTGGAGAACTAATAAAACTATTATATGCATAGCCACTCGCCATAAAAAAATCATCCCCGGAAAACAAGAACTTGTATACATTCTACTTCATACGAAACTCCAGGGCATGAAGAGCTATCAAGAAAAAAGTATATTTAATAAAAACGACTGTCAATTCTGTGCTAAATTTCCCAAGAAACCTTTTTGCCTAGCCCACCACACATCAGAATAAACTTCTTTTTTTATGAACTAAACAGCAAAACATACCCCCTCTTACTGTTTAATTACCATAAAACATATCATATAAACGAGCATCCTAGTTATACTTATGTAGGGCAGTTATCACCATTCTTGTAACTTTAATCTACTGTTAATAAGTTTGCGTGTGTACTACAAAAATGCGTAATTTGTTGTATACACAAGGCAATGCTTGTTCATTTCACAAATATGTTTATTACACTTTTGCACCTAGAGCTCCATAATTAAGCAGAGGTTTTCTAATGTGGCTGTTCCCACTAAAATTCAATTTTTTAAAATTTGGTTTCTTGGAATTAAAGTACCTAATTTTTGAAGTGCGTGTTATCTTTTTTTGTGTAGTATGAATCATGTAAGTTTATTTATTTAGGCCCTACAACATACACTATTCGAAAGATGCCTAATGTGTTGTTTGAATGTAGTTTAAAGTGTAATGATACACGTTAACCAATTCACAAATGGCATTTTAATACGTAATAAAATCGAAAACAACCTACAAATGCCGATAAATACAATTTGTCAGGTTTTATACCTAATCTGTGTATCCTCAGTAAAAGTGAGAGATTATTTTTATAGCTATTATGAATAATGCTGTACAGTTTGCAATGAAAAAAAATTCTGAAAGTGAACACTGCGTTCGATAAATTTTTGTTGCCTAAATAGTAAATAAGCATTCAGTAAACTCCAAGTTACAGTATCTATCGACAAATTCTCACGAAGGGAAGTGTACATTCCCATTAAACAAATTGATGCTGAAATTAAAAACTGAAATTCGTAATCTTATCTAAGCATTCTATATTTTTGACACACTGGTATAAAATAATGGAAGATAATTATTTTGCTATTAAGAATATGCAAAAAAAAAACTAAGTGCATATTACAAAATGTATGTTAATATAATAACATTTGAGAAATAAGAAAAATTCACGCTGGCCAGAAAAGGAAGTACATGGCAGTTTTAGTGCCAACAGTAGTTGATGTTCACTAGCATCTGTTTCTTCCAAAGGAAGAGCCTTTCACTGGGACAGGAAACTTCAGCAACCTAAATATAAATATAAAAAAGTTAACTAAATTATGACACACTAAGTGTTTTCTACACCTATCAGAGTAGAATAACCAACAAAGGGATGTTTTCTAGCTGCCAATATGTTTTTTATGGATATCTCAGAAGACTAGAAATACTGCACATTTTTTACTATTTTTTTTTCTGTTGGTCACAGTAGTAAAACCTCTCTGAATATGCCTGTTGTACATAGCAACATCATTGTTCCTTAATACAAAGAACTTCTCAACATTAAGTATGGATACTTCCTTGGGACATGCTACAGGAACTCTAAAAGTAACTTTGCCAGCAACACTGTAGCTATTTAATTTCTAAGAACTAAGTGGCGAATTTTTCTGTTGGTGCAAATCATGTAAAACTTTTCCAATCCTCTTGCACATTTTCTAGCTAAAAAGAGATTCTGTATATTAATATTAACATACTGATGGGCTGTAAGTACGGGTCAATTACTAATGATATATTTCCCAGCAGAGAAAGTTGGTGTCAACCAGCAAAATAATGAGTAATCACTGCCCAGCCTTCCTTCCAACATCAAAATCATTAATACAAGAAATTGGTAAAGAAAAAAGCATTTATATGTATCAGCAGAATAATGGAATCAATAATTCACTATTTGCAAATTAAATGCAAGTCAATGAGTAATAAACTAGAATAGGAAAATTAAACACAGCAATAAAATAAATTAACTATAAACTTAATAAAAAAATTATTTTTTTTACATTAATTACTATTACACATAGTTACAAGTTTTGACTTTCAGTATTTTTAAAACAAAGGCATTTAGCATAGTTAACCATCAATAACATAACAATGAACTAAATAGAAAATTGAATGTTCACAAGATGATAAAAATTCTGCAACAGGTTTCTTTCCTTCCTTCCTTCCTTCCTTCCTTGTAAATGTAATTTTAAGCCAGTAAACATTATTCGCAGCTTGTCTGTTAGTCTTGATGCTGTACGTCGTCCTTCCTCTCAGATAGTTTGCCGCGCCGCTCGTCCATTGCATTAACCGGCACCCATGTCTCACCAGTACTACAGAACACTGAGGAAGTGTGAGTGTAGGAAAGTGCAGGGAAGAGTAGCGCAACATCATCCTACCCCTCCCTTCAAGGGGCGGGCAATGTAGCATTATTATGGAACACAAGCATGTCAATTGTAGGGCAATAGAAAAGTAATTATTCAAAATAAAAGAGACACACCAAGCATGTGGACGTCAAGGATGCCCCTACAAGCACTGCAGGTTTTAATTGTGTTTATTTTCAAATTCACATATTTTTTCTACTCAGTTGATTCACCCTCATTTCATGCGATCCACATAATGTATAACTTTTTATGTGCAAGGGAATATTGTGTATTCATTTTGTTCATTTTCTGGCAAGGGTTTATGATTATTCGGCAGGCAGAAAGAAGTGCAGGGGAGCCACGTGCCTCCATAGTTCGCGCTGCACAAGCTCGTCAGATCCAGTCGCCGCCTAGTATTACAAGTAGTCGGTCACATCACGCGCACGCTCTGGGTTAACTCAATTTTTGTGTACCGATCATGTAGTCTGCAATAGTAACATAATTCTCGTAACCTTTTTCGCTTTATTTTCATACGGAGTTTCCACCCGTTCTTCCCCAGGACTTGCATCGCCTAGGGAAGCATAAATTTCACAAGTAAACACGCAGTGGCCATTTGCACCTTTTACAGTTTAGCCTATCTGGTGGGCCACAGGCCAGAACCTGTCTAAGTTTCCACCTAGAGTGATGTAAAGTGTTTTGTGCAAGAGTAAATACACACAAATTTTCAGACTTCCTGCCTTTCATTTCAAGCACTACCGTTGGGTGTTTCGGGGTCCCGGTCCCCTACAACCTGCTTTCATTTTAATTCCATGTAATTCGCCTTAATAATCAGCATGTTCAACACCGAGCTTTTCTCAGTTGAATGTATGTGGGTCAGCCTGAACAGGCCAACTTCATCCTGACATAAGTATCAGGCATGTGGAATGCCTGATTGTCCTGTCCAGAGGGGTGCATCCAGCAATTAACTGAACTGCGTATGTCAGGGCGAACAGCCCACCATATCCTGAGATGATCATCAGCAGCAAGCATCGACACTGCCTGCCGACAGTGTCTGGCACTTAGTCGGGTATCCAACTCAAAAACCCACCTAACAATGNCGACACTGCCTGCCGACAGTGTCTGGCACTTAGTCGGGTATCCAACTCAAAAACCCACCTAACAATGTTTTTCACTGGCCCTCAAAATTTCCATTAACCTAGTACCACCCTGCCAACAGGCGTTAATGGCCACCCTTCCATGTGGTGTATCTTTCCCTCGTCATTTATTTAATGTATTTTGACACAGAAACCTCCAAAATTTCCTGGCACCTCAACCCCTCTTTAAGCATTTTCCCACCTATTCCCCCCCTGCCAATGACAAAATTAAGAGCATATCAGGAGCAGTGTGATCAACCTGGGAAAATGCTCTGATGCCAGCCAGATGCCTAAATGACATCCAGAGATGCCACACCACATGGCGCAAAAAAAGCATGCCAAAACTAGCTTGCAGTCGCCATTACAGCAATGGTGCAGGGAATGCACAGCGAGTCGCCCATAACGGGACAGTGAGGCTTCAACACCCCTCTCAATCGAGTGCCATGTACTATGTAGCAGAGTAGACGGGTGCACCTGTACTCACTTCCTCCCCCATTTTATCACCATAACACCAGTTAAGGGTATCGTACTGCACTACATATCGCAAGTGCGCTCGTAGGACCAGCCCAACAAGCAACTGCGCCATGAACAACCAGGAACATATTGACACCTTCATTATGATAAACCAAATTCAAAGCCAGTGCAAATTTAAAGCTTTGGACAATACCAGTAGATGTGGATCATGCCTGCATGGTCAGGCATGGCCACTGTCATCACATCATCGGCCCACAGTCGCTGCACCAGTGTGGCTCGCGAAATACGCACATTGTATGTCCCGATGTGTGTCGTGTCGTATACACCGAGTGATCCAACCGAGTGCCTGTGGTGTCCCTAGAGAGATCTATGTGATTAGGATAGGAATCAAGTGTTAGAATGTGTAGTAAATAGCCTTCGAATTTTCGCCCACGGGCAAATGTTCGCAAAATTCGCCCTTAGGGGATTGCGAAGTAATCGCAGAATAAATGCATGCCATGTGCATATTTAATGAGATATATAGTAGCAAGGCTAGGGTATTTTAAGTTTTCTGTATAATTTTCTGAGTGCAATTGTGTGTCTAACCTAGCCAAATAGTGATGTGGGAAATTATTAGTTTTTCTTTCAACCTGACCGCTCCAGTCGTAGAGTGCCCCAAAACTTAACAGCCCTTAATTTCCCACATGCTCTGCAAGGCACCACATAGTCATGTTTTGTATTTAAAGTAGTGCTTAATTAAGAACTCTTAACTCTCCACAGGATTAAGAAAACTCACTCAGAACATTTTAGTGTTTTATGTGTATATGTTTCAAGTTCTATGTTAATGATGTCAGTTAATTAAATTACCTCAGTGAGTTAAGCGAGCCCTCGGCAAGGACACGGCTCACTCGTGCCATCTCTGGCAGTCTGATTCCACGAGTCCTAGGTGCTGCACATGCATCGTGTCATGGGGGTACTCTCATACTTTGTTCTGGACACTTAACTGCAATAGATTATAACTATTTACTGGACATTTTACTTAATTTATCAACAGCCTTCCCCGCGTTTGCAGCACCCCGTCGTCAGCTGAATTTACCGACTCTGGAGGTTTAATTACTCATGCAAGTGTTCGCACCATTCTTGAACTTTTTGTATAGTAATGGCCACTGGCAGGCCTTGTGAGTCAGGTCTGCTTTAATTGGCATTGCATATATGTAACTGTATATGCTATGCAGCAATGCAATTTACTTGAGTTAACTTAAACTTTTGAGTTCTCATTTTTGTGTGGTACTTCGGGCCCTTGCCCTATCCAAGAAGTCATTGATGCATCAAGGAGGCATCCTTAATTTATAAGGTAAAAAGGTAATATTAAGGTGTGCTGGGGATCTTGAATACTCCAGCTATATATTACATTTTCCTGTAAATTTGTACCGTGTGTGTCAGGGGCAGAGCCACGTGGTCGTTCGGCCCACGATCCTGAGAACTGTGACTTCGTGCTCACCCAGTAAGCTGGTGCCCATTCAATTTGAAATAGGAATAGTGTAATATTCTGGCTTTTCTTAACATAGTCGCCGGATGATGTCCGCATTACTATCCCCGACCATTCAGGTAACGTTACAGTTAAAATTCCAACATCCTCTTTCCAGTAAACAAAATTTTCTGTGCCGGTTTACTTTTCATGGGCCAAGGTACCCTTCACTCCAGTGTACCTCGTGCCTACAGCATTATCATTCAACGTGCCTAACTACGACCTCTATGACCTAACTCAACCGTACAGAACAAGAACTGTCAGTGCTCAAAGTTCTACAGTAATAACAACCAACTGAATACTTATACTACATACAAATATATGTTAACCGGTCCAGACTCTCAACCAACACAATGCCACCACCCAGTGTGCCCAAGGGGCGAAAGTAATGAAGTAATGAAGTGTTGAAATGTAGGGTGTGTGCAGTGTGAGTACACAAGCAATGATTACAGTCTAGCGATAGACTGACAGTATAAGATGGCAAATTCACGTTTCGGCAATGTAAAGCAGCGGCAGACACCGCATCGCACCTGCCACATGCTACCAGCGCACACGTGGCAGATGTAAACAAAGCAGCATTTCTCACTCATTCCACACCCTGCCAGCCGGCCTTGACTTCAGCACTTCTCCCTCTCCAACAAATCCACCCTTACATACTGCTACTCGCCACCTACTTTCCCCCAACAGACGATTACAGTGCTACCAACTCATGCACCACAATTTCTGCAACCAAACCTGGTGACTCAAATTCCCACTCCCAACTTCGTTCCAAAAGCCTTGAGTACGTAGCCACAAAGTAGCAGAAAGCAACACCTAATCACTGCAGCCATCCCAACTCTTGCACCTGGGCCAACCAGTTTTACCACGTCCTCGTGATTCCAGTCGCTACCCACCTTTGCGAGATGACCTACAGAGGACCCATCAGCATTCCTGAGTGATATTACAGCATGCCTACAATGCTATGGGGTATGCATGGAGGAGTGGCCTAGCTGTGTTGGAGCGCAACTCTTTGGAAAAGCATGTTCCTGGTGGCAATACATCACTCACTACCGCCTACAATGGGAGGAGTTCCTCCATGCTTTCCAGTGTCACTTTGGAAGGGCGGTCACATCACTACAAGCACAAAGCAAACTGACTTCAGGGGAACAACAGGCAATGGACAAATTAACCACATTTATAACCAGGAAAATACACCTTGTAAGTCATTTCCACCCACACCTGCCCAAGCACGAAGTGCTCGAAGTGGTGGCAGAAACAGTGTGCGCCGAGTACCATGCCACATTGGTAACACTGATCAATATCAGCCTAGATGAACTCATGCGAGCCACGATAATCTTGGAGCGAAATCTGTGCCAGCCGCATCAAGAACAGGAACTGAGTGCTGCACAATGGAGCCACAAGCAATGCCAGGATGGTGTGAAGGGACAGTACCCATTGCATAATAGTCGAAAGAGACACTTTTTCGGTCAACAATGGTACAAAAATTCCAGTGAAGGAAACAGTACAGCAAAGTTTACCATTGAAATTGATAACGATAACAATAGTGCAACAGACAGTTAACGAAACAAAAATGTGAAGTGGGATAAAAGCAAAACACTACCGACTTTATGCAATTATTTTGATGGTCAGGAAAACCAATGGCACTGTATCGGCTGTTCGCCAGTCAAGGTTATATACTGTATGTCGTTCCTATAGGCCGAATTGGATGCGACCTGCCATGGGTTCTACTATGGTATTTTGCATGTTAGCCATGGTACACCAAGAATGGCATCTTCCATAATGTGCGGGGTATAATAACAACTGCTGTGTCTATTGTTCCTAGGTCACGAATGTGTACCATCACTGTAGCTTGACCTAGTGTGGTGCTGGTGTGCTGGTTTGTGGCTAAACGAATTACATGAGCAGCTGGAGTGATATCTGATGGATGCACGAAATTAGGCTCTATAAAACTTTGCGAGGCAGTAGTGTCTATTAATGCATGGCAATGATGGCCATTAATAAACACTAAAATGTGAATGAACTATGAGACTGCTTCTAACCTGTTTAATTAGTGCTGGTTGCGGTGTCAAGTTTGTTATGTTTCCCCGGACTGGGGTGTCGGTAACGTCCAACCAGTTTACCCCTGCTTCCCATTTCTCGAGATAGCTGTTTACATGATTGTTTGTTTGAAGTGGCGATTGTTAGGGCATGCACTGTGCAATGGTATTCTTGACCGTCACAATAATGTCATGGAGTTGGTGGTGGTTGGTTTTTGTCCAATTTCACATTTTTGTTTCGTGCACTGTCTGTCACACTATTACTCTTTCTGTCACTTGCACTGGCACATTTTTTTGTATTCCTTCCTACACTGTAATTGTTGTCCCATTTTTGATGTAAAGAGTATGTTTTATTACTGTTTTGCCCTACAACCTGTCCCTTCACACTGTCCTGACTTTGCTTGTGGCTCCATCGTGCGGCTCTCGTTTCCTGTGCATGGCACAGCTGGCACGGATTTCGCTTCAAGATTATTGTGGTACTCATGAGTTGATCAAGGCTGCTATTAAGCAGTGGTACCAATGCAGCACGGTACTCTGGGTGCACTGTTTCTGCCACCACTTCGAGTACTTCGCACTGGGGCAGGTGTTTGGTGGAAACGTCTGACAAGATGTACTATTCTGGTGATAAACGTGGATAAATCCTCCATTGGCTGTTGCTGTTCTAACGTCAGTTTGCTTTGTGCTTGAAGTGACGTAAATGCTCCTCCAAAGCGGCACTGGAAAGCTTGAAGGAACTCGTCCCACTTTAGACTGTAGTGGTTGATAAATTTCGAACATGACCGTGCTCTCCAGAGAGTTACACTCCAATGCAGCTAAGCTACTCCTCCACGCATACCTAATAGCACTGCAAGCGTGCTGTACAGTCACTCAGGAATGTAGATGGGTCCTCTGTAGGTGTTTCTACAAAGGTGGGTAGCTACTGGAATCGCGAGGGTGTGGTAACACTGGTTGGTCCAGGCGGAAAGGTTTCGATGGCTGCAGTGGTTTGGTGTTGCCTTCCACTACTTTGTGGCCATGTGCCCACAGCTGGTGGAACGTAGTTGGGCGTGGGAAATTGTGTCACCGGGTTTGGTTGCGGATATCGTGGTGC
>NQII01005185.1:70633-169807 GCA_002778355.1 Clitarchus hookeri | reverse complement strand
GTGATAAGGGATTTACCAGTGGTGAATAATTGGTCTGACTAAAGTGGCGAGGTGACGGGTAACATGATAAATATTAAATTTCAATGGTAATCTACTTAGCATTAAAACGAAGAATTTTGTTGGTTTGTCTTAATTAAAGATCTTAATAAAAAAAATATCGATTTAATTATTTATGCTTGTAGGTCTACTGCTAATTGGAATTTTTTTTTATAGGACAAATTTTTTATGACTATAATTATGTGTACCGAGAGCTTACTTTGCGGCTAATTTGTCAGAATGAGCAGGTACCGGCAGCTCGCCTCTCAGTGAAATCAAGAAATCAAGGCCAGCTATTTGTTGAAAATAGATGCTAGCAAGGAAGGTGCCGACAGGACTACCTATACTTTTAAAAACATAATCAAATATGGCTGCCGCCTGGTGGCTTAATCGACAATTCGCCTGGTGGGTAAATTAATACACTAGTGCCACCTAGGTGATGAAAACATGTGAAATTCAATATGGCAGTCGAACGAATGTGAGAGACAAACTCCAGCAATGTACAAACAAACGGCAAACGATAAAACCAAGATGACTGATGGTGGCTGTGACGCCTACCAAGATGATGTACTACACCGGCTAATATAGCGGACAGCACTTACCAATATTGCGGACAGCTGCACCTACCAAGATGGCAGTCGGAAACAAGATGGCGAACTGCACAGACTAACATGATAGACCGCACCGACCAAGATTTCGGACGGCTGCATCTATTAAGATGGCGGACTGCTCCTATTAAGATGGTGGACAGTGGCATTTATAGAAGTTTCCATACAAATAATTTTATAATGCGTTCTGTACTTAAGTCGCCACAATACTTTTTTTCATTGTCACAACCAAATGAGCTGTGGACTATATGTTCGGCTGCATTTATATGAACCAAATATGGTCTAGACCAATAAGATTGATAGCGAATAATTTACCCGCAAGTAGGATTATTGGTCACTGAGCTTCGTAGTGTGCAGTACAGACTAAAAATTACCTACATGGCTTATTGTACACAACTGTGTACTCTGCGTCTGAATGGGTAAAGGCAGGACCAACCGCGCCCCACTCTCCCGCCAGGCAGTTTGCCAGTAAAATAACATATTGTTTACAATCGTATACAGCAATCGTGATGGCATGCAAAGTAATAAAAACCAAAATCAGGGAGCGAAAGATACGTGGCCAGAGAGAGCCGAAGGATGGAATGATATGGTAGATAACACAGTGATAAGCTAAAGAAATACTTACAACCCTGCATTACCAAGATAGGGCATAGGCGCGGCGGTAAAAATAATGCGTGTCTGGCGTTTAGCTGGTCAGTAAAAAAAAAAAGTACTTTAGGTTTGGGGACCGCCTGCGAGCGATCACTGATAACGGCATTATTCGCCTAACACTGGANTAAAAAAAAAGTACTTTAGGTTTGGGGACCGCCTGCGAGCGATCACTGATAACGGCATTATTCGCCTAACACTGGAGAAGCCCTAATGCAGGCGTTCGCAGCTATCAGTTGATTGTCAAGTGTTCATACCACACCAAATATTGGCAAGTAGTATTTACTTTTGTAATCATTAAAAGTGAACATTTTTGTTCTCTTGCTGCCCTNACCACACCAAATATTGGCAAGTAGTATTTACTTTTGTAATCATTAAAAGTGAACATTTTTGTTCTCTTGCTGCCCTCTGATAACTAAACTACAAAACATAATAAAGCACAGTTTTTTCTAACAGTTAATAAAGTTAATAGGCTAACTTAAAATTTGGGCTGAAATCACCCCGTGCCAAAGTTACCTCGTCTTACGGTGAGCATTTGCGCTGTCCCCATTTTATTTTGTGGAAATTGCTCCAATGCTTACCCTTGCTTAATAAATATTTGTTTTGTCTCCGGATCGTTTTGATGTTTCTTTTGAGATGTTTTCGTTTGCCCTGTCCAGTAGTTTGCATAGTCTCGTGTGCTTACATTCACGTTAGTGGACTAAAACATCGTTAATAGCGGTTTTGGAAAAGCAATTTTTTTTCATACATTATCGAATCATTTCCTTTGTTTTAAAAAGGCGTATTTTTGTAAAATGGGCAATAACAGTAAATCTTCATGTTGAAATCATTGCATTTAGGCGAGGGTTACACTCCAATATTTTTTGGCTACAGCATATGATTGTCGTAGGCCAAGGATATAAGTTACATTGCAGCGATGATCTTGTACAGTGCTTTCTAAGCCGAAATGTGCACAAACGTGTTGAACGGTGAAAGTTTTTAATACTTTATTTCGGAAAATTTTGTTATCTGTTGCTCTTTTAAAAGAAATACGCTTAGAGTAAATTTCAAATTTGATTAAGTCCCAAAAAGTTAAATAATTTCTAATGTCACAAAAAAAACCCTTTTCATTAAGTTTAAAATATGGAACATAATTTTCTGTCTTAAAGTTTATACAAAATTTTGGCAAATAATTTCAATAGCGTTTGCTGGCAACCATACCAAAATTCCTGAAAATATAATATTTATACTTTTAACGAGTTTGAAATTATTTAGCCACGAAAGAAATTGCAAATAATACACACAGATGAATAATGTAAATTGTTAAGAAACGTGTACACATTTGCGTGATCTCTACTGGATTTCAAACTAGGGTAGCGCAGTCCTATAAAACGATATCGGAGTGGAATTTCTACTGACGTGGTAGGCCACAAGTGTGTTCTTTTCGGGACAAACCAAACGCACAGTTGTAATATTCACCAACTATTAGTAAAAAAGCGGCTTGAGCTAACATTCTGCCAGTAGTTTATTTAATTTCATTAACAATTCCAGTATATTTCTGTAGCGATAAAACTGCTGTTACTGTAAGAGTGCAAAAAGTGTTACGGTTCGCGTAAAACGTTTCAGCAAATTCGTGTATGTTTGTATCAACACAAATATTTTTTTCAACTTTCTTCCCAGAAAAATGTATTGAGTACTCAGACGTTCATTACAGTGGCTGTATTCGAATTGGCAGATTTTGTTAGCAAATTCGTCACCATACCCGATTTTATATACAAAAATTATGACATATTTTATAATTTCATAATTCGTTTTTCGTATGTGGCGAACCTTTACCAAAAACACGAAATTACAAAATCGCTACCCAATTTGTTTTATTCTGGTGGCAGCGTGTAAGTTTAAATTGAAAAATATCCATGGAAATGTATAAAATTAACTTATTAAGGTATAAAAAACTTTTTTTTGTTGTAATTAATGCTTTAGATTATTACGAAAATTGTAACATAGTTCAGAGTGACAGAAATAAATGGTAAAATATACATTTATTTTTGAATTATATAAAATAAACACTTTAAATTCTAACATTCATGTTTCCTTAAAATTCATATTAAGGTTAAAATTTTGATATATTTTTACTATTGAAAACAAGTGACTGCTAACAGCATCCTAGTTGGAATCTACCAGATCGCTGTTCACGGTTAAGTAACCACTTTTCAAATCAATTTAACGTTAATGTTTATGGCTACTAAATTTGGTGTTCCAGCTTCAACGCACATAAGAGTACAAATTTGCATATAGGTAGCAAATTTACACTCCCAACTATCCCACTGTTTCACTTGGGATGGCGCATGAATAAGGTGAGCAGTCCCACGGCAATGTTTAATACACACACCGTGGAAGGATACAAAAAAATGAAAAGAAAAGTAGATCGTAAGCAAGACTTTCAAAAGTTATAATTTAACAATTGACAGTCTACACACAAGTTCGATATTTCAAAGCGAAGCATCGTGCAGNTGCCAGTAGTTTATTTAATTTCATTAACAATTCCAGTATATTTCTGTAGCGATAAAACTGCTGTTACTGTAAGAGTACAAAAAGTGTTACGGTTCGCGTAAAACGTTTCTGCCAATTCGTGTATGTTTTTATCAACACAAATATTTTTTTCAACTTTCTTCCCAGAAAAATGTATTTAGTCAGACGTTCATTACTGTGGTTTGTATTCGAATTGGCAGATTTTTTTAGCAAAATCGTTACCATACCCGATTTTATATACAAAAATTATGACATATTTTGTAATTTCGTAATTCGTTTTTCGTATGTAGCGAACCTTTACCGAAAACACGAAATTACCAAATCGCTACCCTATTGGTTTTCTTCTGGTGGCAGCGTGTAAGTTTAAATTGAAAAATATCATTGGAAATGTATAAAATTAACTTATTAGGGTATAAAAAACTTTTTTGTTGTAATTAATGCTTTAGATTATTAGGAAAATTGTAACATAGTTCAGAGTCACAGAAATAAATGGTAAAATGTACATTTATTTTTTAATTATATAAAATAAATACTTTAAATTCTAACATTCAGGTTTCCTTAAAATTCATATTAAGGTTAAAATTTTGATATATTTTTACTATTGAAAAACAAGTGACTGCTAACAGCATCCTAGTTGGAATCTACCAGATCGCTGTTCACGGTTAAGTAACCACTTTTCAAATCAATTTAACGTTAATGTTTATGGCTACTAAATTTGGTGTTCCAGCTTCAACGCACATAAGAGTACACATTTGCATATAGGTAGCAAATTTACACTCCTAACTGTCCCACTGTTTCACTTGGGATGGCGCATGAATAAGGTGAGCAGTCCCACGGCAATGTTTAATACACACATCGTGGAAGGATACAAAAAAATGAAAAGAAAAGTATATCGTAAGCAGGACTTTCAAAAGTTATAATTTAACAATTGACAGTCTACACACAAGTTCGATATTTCAAAGCGAAGCATCGTGCAGNGGACTTTCAAAAGTTATAATTTAACAATTGACAGTCTACACACAAGTTCGATATTTCAAAGCGAAGCATCGTGCAGCAGCGAATTACTGTAGCTCGTTCAGCCCGCCTCTCGCAACAGAGATACGTACGTACACTGGCACTTAATTAACCGGCGAACGGGAGCTGTGGTGGGAACCACACGCCTCCCCCCTCCCCCTTCCCACCGACCATCAACGTGAGCAAACCTACGATCGCACCGCGCGCCCTTATTGGCAGTTTGATGGCGGCTCTCGAGATTGTATACCTCGGCCGCAAACTATGCCGCGTCCCGCTCAAGCCGGTCTGAGTAACTACATGCCGTAAAACTCGGCTGGTTTAACGACGCGATCTTGAAATAACGGCAGGAATACGGACGCTGCCGTGGTGGTGCAGCTTTGCGATTTATGTAGCTTGCGTCCTACGGTAGCAACCTGCATTGGCCCAGCGGCTTGCATTTGGTGGGAAAGGTTGGCTATAAGTTGGGATGGAACACGCGCGATAATACAATGTTGGGACAGCGCAATGTTCCAACGAAAAATTGTTATCACGAAAATGCCATGAGATTAATTAAAATCCTCCAGAAAGTGGTATCGCTATCTCAGAAAATGCCAGAACATATCACAAGTAAATTTTCTAAACATTAAAACGGTTGGTTGGTAATTTGTAAAATTTCTGTTTTTTTATTATATAAAAAGTTTTGTTTAACGTATTAATTTTGTAATGGTTGTTTTGTGTCATTTAAATTGTAACAATTTACTGTTTGAATTTTTTAAATCGGTCGTATGGTTTTTGAGTTACGAGCTTTCCAGTTCTTGAGGTGGAAGACATAACCTCAACTGCGGGCGTCCTAACATTACAGACGCCCTCCGGGATGCCAACTTTACATGTATAAGCGNGGAAGACATAACCTCAACTGCGGGCGTCCTAACATTACAGACGCCCTCCGGGATGCCAACTTTACATGTATAAGCGTGCTTGCCTGTACATTTATATTTTTAGACTACTTCGACCGGAAGTTAGATATTTCAAGGTTGTGGACTTAAAATGTTGAATGTTCGGCCAACATTGTGCAACCAAAATTTAATCTCTAACTTTGAAGTATACATTGTGAATGAAAACAATGACCCTTTATTGTATTTTATAAGCTGTTGACGTCTTCCAAGACTTGAGAACATTTCTCTTGGAAGTACTGTTACGAAGATATCTACCTACCAAAAAGCTTGTGCAGTAATCTAAGAGGGACTGAGGGATGATTATAAAGGCGTTTCGTTGGTTCAGTTCTTTTTAGTGTACACACTAGATGAATAAATTATTCTATTGTTGAAGTTTTAACAATACATGTCCCATAAATAAAGTAACCACGATGATAGTAAGGAGACTTTCTACATACACATCTAATCGGTAGCCAATATGTGAGATGTTGCTTACCACTGAGTTTTCACTCGAATACGTCAAACAGCTGTCGCTCGAGGACTCAGGCCGATACGGGCCGATGCGTTGCCGCTCGGCACAGAGACACTCTCTGGGGCTCGTTGAACCTCGTGAGGCCGGACTCTCGCAAGACGACTCCGCGGGGGGACGGCCATCAGTGCTCGTGGAGTGCTCTTACGGGTGTTGGATAACAAAAAATTAATAATTCCGTGTTTGTACCAAATATTGTTCAACTTGTAGGCATTGTACGTAATAATATTTTTCTAGAATGAAACTCTTTCACTATATATTTTTTTGATGTCGAATACAAAATGTTTTCTGTTTTTCTGCAGCCTTAAAAACTTTACAACGTTATCTTATGCCGTGGGCTACGGCGTGACATATATGTAATCACCAAATAACGGTTCATACATAAAAAAAAAGTTAAAATATGCAATTGATTTTATATTTAACCATTTTTTTTTTCGTATGTATACATGACTTGTTATTTCGTGAATACATAATATGGTTAACGCGGTAGGTCAGGGAATTAGTTTACTTTGTAAAACATTTTATCTGTACAACTTAGTATGAGTTGTTACTGCTGCAGCAAAACAGGAAAAATTTGTATTTGACATCTGACTATTTGAAGGATATAAAGTATAACTTTTTTATTGTAGGAAAATCTTGTATTTACAATGCGTAAGAGTTGATCAATCCTTGGTACAAATATGAAATTATTAATTTCTTGATATTCAATGCCCTTAACATCGAGGTCTTGAGAGCCGATGAGAGTGGAGAGAGGCGTGTGTGGAGCAGCGCCGGAATGCATGGGCGGGGGAAACGGGAGATCCCCGATAATAATTGCTGAGCAGCGGCATCGTCCGACACGAANGCGCCGGAATGCATGGGCGGGGGAAACGGGAGATCCCCGATAATAATTGCTGAGCAGCGGCATCGTCCGACACGAATACCACATGCGAAAATCCGGGAGCTATCCCGCCGGGAATCGAGCCCGGTTAACCTAGGTGGGAGGCGAGTAGTCTGACCACTACACCACCGCGGGTGGAGCTTGTCATTTGGCTGGAGGCGGACGAGGCTTGGTCTTTTATCGTCCTACTTTGCGAAGGAAAGAAACGCTTATGAGATCTCTTTCCTGTCTGTGTATATTTGTGTGAGTGCGTGTCCCCTAACAACTTTTGAACCTGTTCACCGAATTTTACCAAACTCGGTACACATATAATACTTAGCAAGGACGTCTCACTTTTATAACTAACGATTACTCCAAAAGCTTACTTTCAAATCGGCGGCCATTTTAAAAATAGAAAATTATGTCATATCTCCGCAAACATTTAACCGATTTAAAACTAATTTCCTATACTAACGGAGCTTTGTCAAGAACTTTAATTATATAATGATTTTGTCATTGGTTCCCCATTTTGGAAGACAGTACTACATGAAGTATAAAGATTTTACATTATATCTCAGAAACTACTCAACCGATTCCTACCAATTTTAGCATTTAGTACTATGGTAGGTTTATGTAAACATATACAATTTAAATATATAAGACGCTTATTTTCAAAATGGCGGTTATATAAATATTTTAGGTTAATTTGCTATAACTACCACATGGTTTAACCAATTTCGAACCAAACTTGGTGTGCATTAGTTTTTATTACAAACATAAAATATAATAATACACAACCTTCTTTTATACGCCATTTTGTAATGTAGTGCTACATGGAAAAATAAAGTTTTTATGTCATATCTCGGGATACAATCAACCGATGCTCACCATACTCAGGCGACATGTTATTCTCCTTTAGCCTCATCTAAATCTGAATTTGTATGACATAAGGGGTCGAGACATATTTTCAATATCAGTCGGGTAAATATTTTAGGTTATTATGTCATGTCCCAACTAATTTCAACCAAACTTTATATGCTGGCAGTGTATATGACAAACATCGACTGTTCAAATACATAACTTTTATGTTCGCCATTTATGAAGATAGTATCACATGAGAAAACATGGCTTTTATTCCATATTTCGGAGACCAATAAACCGATTCACATTAAAATTTTGCACACAAATAGTGCTACAGTAGGTCATCCAAAGTTCATTATTTAAGTGACTCACATGTTTGATTTCGAAAATGACTGGTCTGTAAATATTCCAGGTTAGTAAATCCTGTCCTCAAAAATTTAGATTGAATACANTTTGATTTCGAAAATGACTGGTCTGTAAATATTCCAGGTTAGTAAATCCTGTCCTCAAAAATTTAGATTGAATACAACCTGAGTTGATGCTTCTAATTCTACCTCCGTAATGCATGCCATATTTGTACGAGGGGTTCTGGGCTCGAGTTCTGGGTTAAGCACGTAAGTATTTCTAATTGTATCACTAGTATTTAATATGTTTTAGTTGCCTCTGTAGTGATAGTTTTGTTAACGAGATATCAAGGCCTACCTACAATCTAAGCTTTCAAAAATTTCATCAAAACTATTTGCATCCATGTAGAGGAAAGTAGGTTCAGTAATTGTATCAGTAACAATTGTTTAANTTTGATTTCGAAAATGACTGGTCTGTAAATATTCCAGGTTAGTAAATCCTGTCCTCAAAAATTTAGATTGAATACAGCCTGTGTTGATGCTTCTAATTCTACCTCCGTAATGCATGCCATATTTGTACGAGGGGTTCTGGGCTCGAGTTCTGGGTTAAGCACGTAAGTATTTCTAATTGTATCACTAGTATTTAATATGTTTTAGTTCCCTCTGTAGTGATAGTTTTGTTAACGAGATATCAAGGCCTACCTACAATCTAAGCTTTCGAAAATTTCATCAAAACTATTTGCATCCATGTAGAGGAAAGTAGGTTCAGTAATTGTATCAGTAACAATTGTTTAACTACAATCTGTTGTGCCTAATATAATAAATATAAATTATGATAAATAAATAATGCAATCAATTTCACGCACAAGCCCTCATGAAAAAGCATGCCTTTGTACTGTTTTGTTTTTCATTATTCATTTTTTTGTGTCTCTTATTTTGTTTTTCTTTGTTTTGTCTGCGACTAAAAAAAAAAACGTTATGTTAGATTTCTTGAATTTCTTAAAACTGTCTCTATACCTACCGCCATGTAGGTAATTTCTGCGCCTGGATGTAGCCTTGACCTTCTCGCCTCCGTGTCTTTANCTGCGCCTGGATGTAGCCTTGACCTTCTCGCCTCCGTGTCTTTATAAACACCTCACAAAAAGTTTTTAATATACATACAGAATGCACAAACGTATGGCGTATACTTACACAAAATAAAGCATAGGAATTAGAAGGTACAAACAGTACCGATACAAAACTTGAAATGCATAGTGATTCTAACAAACAAACAGTTTTCCATTATTACAGACAAATAAACACGTAAGAACAACAAACTTCACTTAACGGTGTCTCTGACTAGGGAGGGTTTCGTTCTTCTCACNCAGACAAATAAACACGTAAGAACAACAAACTTCACTTAACGGTGTCTCTGACTAGGGAGGGTTTCGTTCTTCTCACTGCAGCTTAGTACCGTGTATGGCCTCCATGTGAATTTTACAGGTCCATAACACGCCGTGGCATGCTTGTAATCAATNTGCAGCTTAGTACCGTGTATGGCCTCCATGTGAATTTTACAGGTCCATAACACGCCGTGGCATGCTTGTAATCAATGTGTTAAAGTCATCTTGCGGACGAAGGTCCCGTTCCATCTGGGCAGCTCTTATGATTGGTTAAATGCTGCGTCAGCATTAGGAACTCAACGGTCGGGCAATGTGACGTATTGTTAAACTGGGACATCATTTTGTAAGCAA
Source organism: Clitarchus hookeri (assembly GCA_002778355.1). Lineage (NCBI taxonomy): Eukaryota > Metazoa > Arthropoda > Insecta > Phasmatodea > Phasmatidae > Clitarchus > Clitarchus hookeri. Next base: position 159,750 of record NQII01005185.1, on the reverse strand, counting down.
ATTATATCAAAAATGGAAATTAACTGCTCTGATGTAATAATACACAACAGTTTCAAGCGGTTTTTTTTAAACACGTAAAACCTGTCATATTTAAAATTTACATTTATTTTAAAAACCAACAAATGCCATTAAAACATTATTATCAAGCATGGATGAAATTTTTNTATTTAAAATTTACATTTATTTTAAAAACCAACAAATGCCATTAAAACATTATTATCAAGCATGGATGAAATTTTTTTTAATATCTGTTTCGAAGTAATTAAGTGATGTTTTTTCATTTGGTGGGAGAGCTCATGAACAGTCGCAACGTTAAATGACTTTTTTTTTCATCTATTAAATATCAAAACCAATGGGCTAGGATTAATGGAAAGCGTACTGTTGACCATAGAATCGTGCTTTAAAATGCCGGTACATTTCCACTGGATGGGTGTTCACTGCAATGGGTATAGATTCAAGTAATGCAAATCTGGACGCAAACAATCATCAAGTTCATGTGTGTTCGCGAGACTTACGAGTGTTCTGCTGGAAATGTGCGAGCTAGTGTTCGTGACGACGTGAGTGCACGGGAGTGTNTGTTCGCGAGACTTACGAGTGTTCTGCTGGAAATGTGCGAGCTAGTGTTCGTGACGACGTGAGTGCACGGGAGTGTCGATCAGTAGCAATGTGCAGTCTCGTAACATTCGTTCTTCGTAATCGTTACTTGTACTCTTACCGGATCTTTGGGAGAAAGCGCGTCGGCCGTGAACAGAGGAACAGTTACACCAGTTCCTTACTCGTGACTGAAAAGTTTGTAAGCGCAGCGCGGTCTTTCACCAGGTGTAAGAATATTGTTACATTACGCCCGAGGGGCGTGTCCGAGTTCGTGAGGGATGGAGGCCATAATAAAAATAAAAGAAGTACTTTAATTTTTTTAATTTATTCGCACAGCTATAATTTACAGCACTAATCTATCTATCTCAATTACTACTCTTTTTATTTCTAAGTGAGCGCAATGTTTAGTGTCCATTTTAACTCTAACTAACGTTCTTCTTAATGCCACTGCTTGGTTATAGTCCATTCACTCATACTCATCATTAAAACACTCTCAGTCTGTCTGTTGCCATAATTTGTATTGTCTTTCACTCACGCCTCCAAGCCAATAGTCCAGTCTGCCAGTCACACTATTCGCTGTGCCGATGCTCGCAGTCACAGATTTTCCTCCTGCTGTGGTCGCTTCTCTTGCCGCCTGTTTCTCTCGCTCGTCGTCTATCGCTAAAACTCCAACCACACATCCACTCATGGCTCTTTTTTTTTTAACTAACTACTCTAAAACTACGTGTTATATGAGCTCGCGGTAGGGACGGAAGTTAAGTGCGTCTCAGGGCTAAGCCCCATATGCCTACAAGGAAGGGATTTCATGCAAGGAGACATGCATCACGGCAAAGAGGGATTGGGCTGCCATGGCCTGCTTTTGGCCATGACAACCTCCCTAAGTGTACTTATAGCTAAACTATATTTAGAAGAGAAAGGGAAAACCTGGCATAGTCGCCGTAAAAACCTTTTCGACAGGAAAGAATTAAAAAATTGTTTCATGCATTATTTTATTTAACAGAAAATGCTACACTCATGGCTCGGAGACCCGTCGCAATTTTATAGGCGCTGGTCTTGACCTGGAAGGTTCGCCGCACCCCAAGTCACGCTGAGAGAAAAAACAACGGCAGGAAACAACTAGAAAATTCTACAGAGAAGCGCAGAAATTCAATCTGCTGAAAGTCAGGAGCGCGCGAGCCACGAATGATTTATCGCGGCGGAAAGCTTCTCGTAACGAGATACACGCGTGTTGGATTATCGCTCGCCCGACCTTCCAGACATCCCTTGTGAGTCGTCGCCGCTATCGCGTAACTACTCTGTCCTTCACTTCCACTAGCCGGCGCGGGAAAAAGCAGCGAGCGCGTGTCAATAAGCATGCTTGCAGATCAGACTCGACGCCTGGTTTTTGCTTATTGACATTCAGAGCACAAATAAACGCAAATATAAATACTGCTACGGTCAATACTTCCACGATAGATATAGTTAGGTTCTGAAGACGTCAGGTAAAAGCAGAGGATTGGTCACGCTAAGGTTTACTCTACCCACGCTAGGAACAAAACGAGATTTCGTATGGGAGAGTTTGGCATAGGGAAAATTTCCGCCGCTAAGTGCGCAATGTTTCAAACTATAACTTTTAATAAAATATTAAGCTACTGTACGTGAATAATATAATATAAAAATTTTACTTAGTTTCTCAGTGATTTTATATTTAGTTTATAATTATTACAGTTATCCTGTTTTTTAACCTAGGAAATAGAGNTACTTAGTTTCTCAGTGATTTTATATTTAGTTTATAATTATTACAGTTATCCTGTTTTTTAACCTAGGAAATAGAGAAAATCTGGTACACATGCGACACTAGCGCTTACCTAGTTTCGAAAATTTTTAGTTGCCGTACTTTTTTATCATTGATCTTCCCAACCTGAGTAGAAGTAACCTTAGTCACGCATCTCTCCAAGGATATGAGGGCTGTTTAAACCCATCTCTTGTGCCGTGTTGGTGACAAACTGCGCGTAGAAGAGGGCTCGTTATTTTCTTAGACAGAAATCCGCACGAGCTTGAACAATATATACCCGAGACAGTTTTGTGAATATAGAGTAACGAGTATTTTCGGGAATCGGGACTCGTTACTTCAGATCCAGAGCGGTAACGATTATCAAATACTGTTAACTGTGAAGTTAGCGCTTTTAGTATCAGTCCATGAAAGAAAATCATTCCACATTGNACAGAAATCCGCACGAGCTTGAACAATATATACCCGAGACAGTTTTGTGAATATAGAGTAACGAGTATTTTCGGGAACCGGGACTCGTTACTTCAGATCCAGAGCGGTAACGATTATCAAATACTGTTAACTGTGAAGTTAGCGCTTTTAGTATCAGTCCATGAAAGAAAATCATTCCACATTGTTACGTATATCGTATAGTGCAGGATGAAAAGTAGGGCCCCAGTTAAGTTGGCAGAAAATTAATAAAAATAATCTCTAAAACTTGACGTATTGCGAGCGTAATCTTCAAATTTTTTAATGCAAGTTACGTGGACAAGTTTGTAGATTATTAATACATGTATAACCTTAAAAATTGCACGGTTTTACTTGTATGGTGCACGTACAAAGTTACGATGTCATAGGCAATGTTAACTTTACATACGGCGGAAGTATATAAATTGCGAAGTAAATGTAGATCCTGAACAGAAATCTCAGAAGTGCTCAATTAACCGTGAACAGCTTTACAAAATAACAAAATCTTTAAAATAGTCTGTTCGCAGTGTCTTCACACTTTTCGAATGAAACCTTCGAAACACTACCCCATTAAGAAACTGTTTGGTTGTTTCCTAAATACGTAATGTATAACAGGCGTTTTACAGTTCTGTTATCTTATGATACCTTTATTTTTGGTTAAATTGAACTTTTACCTATATTTTTATCTGTAAATTATAATACTGAGTTTATAAATCAAACTAGTAAAAGCAGAGATGAGATCGGTGTGTTGGTAATGCCTGGTAAGAAATAGTTCTAATGAAAAATGTAATTACACCGAGTGCACACGAATGCGGCGTGTAGTGTGTTCGGTGTAGTTTCCTAGCCTCGGCTAAGCTTTGTTTTCACTAGGCTAAGGAACGTACTGTGTATATAAGTTGACGAGGGCTTGAGAAATGTTTGCAAGTGGCCACGGACGGACGGACGGACGGACGGACTACAGTATATCCGCGGCCGCGAGTGGTGAGCAGGAGTTTGGTTGTCCCGCAGCCGGAGCTGTACGCGAAGGAGATGGTGCGCCAGTCGTCCACGGACAGTTCCGGCACGGGCGAGATGGAGTACTGCGGCAAGCTGCACTTCGCTCTCAGATACGACTCCGAGATGGAGGGACTCGTCGTCAAGGTGAGGCGTTCCTTCTCTCCTCTCGCGCACCGGCTCGCTCGTTCCTCGCTTCTTAAGGCGGGATCAACCTGTCGTTACAACCAGATGTTCAAGAGTGCGCGTAATCAAGATTCTTGGCACGTTACGGTCTCATAAAACTTTTTGAACTCTTAGATATTGCCTGCTTTTATTATTTAATGACTTAGGACGCAAGGTAATAAATAAGATATCATATTTTTTTTATCTTCCGTTAGTTGTCAGAACATATTGAAGGCAGTCGACATCTAACAACGTAAAAAAAAAAAAAAAAAAAAATGATATACGCTCTGAAAAACTAGTTGCTAAAACAAGCTACAAATACTTCGATGTAAATAATTGAATGTACTACAGTACTTGTAGAAATCTTGACGGAATTACGAAAAGTATTTGCGCGCGTTCAGTGCGCAAAGCGCAACTGTAAGTAAACACTAAGCAAGGCTTTCAAAATCGCTCAGTAAACCGCGAATCAACTGTACGCACACTTTAAAACAATGCTAAAAGCAAGGAAACTTGAAGTGATATTCTCGACGTTTGATATCTTCCGAACGAAGCAGTGTACATATTTTAATTCCTAATTTCTTTTTTAACATTTTCATTTTAAACCGAAACAAATATCAGTTTGGGTATTTTCCGCTCGAGATTATGTTTATTCTCGGTTTTGTAGTTATGTCAAACATAGCGCTGTTTTCTTAAAGCTTTTTATAACGTCTGAAACATCCCCTCCCCCCTCCTGCATCATATTTTAGGTTGCATTACCTCAACGTTGAATAAAATGAAATAGAAACTGTTTCGGAAATATACGACGGAAAAGAAAATTACTTCCAGAGAGAAAATATTGCTATTAGAACTGTAGTACACGTTTTACAATTGAATTTTCTTCCATTTGAAAGACATGTTTTATGTTAGTAGGACGCTGTGATAATGAAAATAGCTTGTAAAGTACCAACAAAAAAAAACTAAAATGAAATATGTCACAAAAATACAATTTCGTTTTCAATTAGACATTTCTGCTATTAGTATCTGGCAGAGGACGATGTAATTATATTTTTAAACCTCCACTGGACCCTATCTGAGGAGTTTTAATAAACTTTACTATTTCCCAACGAAGTATTTTGCTGTCATGGCCTTTCGTTCACGTGGCTCTCCTCGTAGTCGCGATAGGACATCTAGAATGGTTGTAAATGTCACATATATCACGCCTTTCCTCACATGTCTGACAAGCACAAAATAGAAGCTTGTCATATAATAAACTACAGTTCATCACACGCATTCGCTTGACGCCATCCCTGTCAACGTCGTATATTTTTAACAGGACTCATACCTTGATTTAACGAAAGATTTTTTTTACAAAGAGGCAAAAAATTTCCTTGCACATGGTGATGAACTGATCCTTATAGGAAAACATTTGTGTCTACAGAATGTGACATAGAGGACTGCAATATTTTACGTTGTACTGTGGTTCAGCTTTTCTTTTTCTTCTGACAAAGTTATATTATAATTTCACAAATTCATACGTATTCGCTTAGTGTCACCATGATATCATATAACTCACGTAATAAATTTCTATCCACAAGATACATATAAACCCTTAGGCATTTTGTCCGAATTTCACGTTTTTGTAAGTTAATCGATAGTGTATGCTCTGTGTTATCTATATTTACTCTAACCTTCCATTGTTACATCGGCAGAGACAAGCCAAGTTAATATTATTTGTACTTGATTCTGTCGCATTCGTATAATGATTCACTTGAATGGCTGACGTTAACTTTTTTATTTCTGCGAGTAGCACTTCAAACTGATTATTGTCCTTCGTTCTTTTTTCCGCACAGTGTATGAGAACTGCCAGCCTTAGGAGTCCACGCTATTGCCAAATATTCTAGAGGACTATAGATTTTCTCCTTTACTTGATGGAAAATCGTGATAATCGTTGATAGTACTCACATTTGTGTTTGCAAAAAAGAAATCGCCAAATTTCTCAGAGCACGTCAAAATTAGTAAGAATATCGTAGTTTGACGTGGTTGGTCATGCAGGATGAGGTCATATGTTCGATCTCACTCTGCGGCGTTGGGGCGATCCCTCCCACACGATTTTTCCCTTCCCATTCAAGGAAAATTGCGGTGGATTCGCTTAACGCGAACATTGAGATTTCTCTACCAAATAGAATTCTGTCGACTCGCTGGGCTAAATCAAGCGTTCGGGAAGTAAAGCATTAAAGTGAAAAGCAAATCTAATAAATGCGGCACTTTGCTGAGTGAATAGTTGTTGATAGGGTCTGTGTGTGTGGCTGGTGACAAAGAACTGGGTTCCAGGTACTGGAGGCTCGCGACCTTCCAGTCAAGGACATGACAGGAAGCAGTGACCCTTACGTGAAAGTGTACCTGCTGCCCGACCGTAAGAAGAAGTTCCAGACTAAGGTCCATCGGAAGAATCTCAACCCCGTGTTCAACGAGACTTTCATTTTCAGGTAAGTTAACAGAGTGCGTATTTTTCCATTTTTTTTTGTTTACTCTTTTATATAGCTTGCCCGCTTATCTCGCTCTTTAACTCGCAGTTTATTTGGTAACCCATGACCTTAGGCGAGCGCGCGGCGGGTGCAGGGTGGGCCAAGGCACACTCTAATGACAGCAACATTGTTCCTGTTTTGGAGTGAAATATTTTTATGAAACATGGTTTAGGAGTCAGGTTAATCTTGACACGCGAAGTCACTATCTATGTACTTGTAATTCACAGTTATCACCATTGAATTTTAGAGTGCATGCGTTCCAAATTTAAATTTGGTTTTGATAGATTTAGTCCGTACACAAAAATATATATATATACATAATTTTTTTAGAATATTTTTTCCTTAATATTTTTTTATGGAACTAAAGTAAATTTTAGTAAAATAATTAAACTGTTATTAAAGTTATTGTGTTGATGGTTTCATTTCACTTTTCAAAAATAAAAAAAATTGGTTTTCACAATACAGTTTTTAAAAATATATTTTAGGAAATCTTAGTGAAATGAGATTTTTATATAATATCCTATTTTGGATTACATTTTCTGTAACTAAAAACTATTTTGAACTTTTTAAAATAAAAAAATTCCTGAGGGATACAACCCCGGACAGCCACTTTATAGGCGGTCATCCTCGACTCTCTTTGTGTACACCCTAATTATGAAAGCTGCGCATGCCCATGCCACAAGAAGCCTTTGTAAGAAGGAGTTTGATGCAGCCAGGCTTGTACTACAGCTCGTATCCGACGTGGCATTGACCACTACAAGGTTGTGCACGATGTCCAAGGTAATTAATTCCATCCCTTGTCCAGAGAGGTACCGTGCATGGAAATACGGCTGGAGATGGAAACTAAACACGTACTTTGGCGTCTAAAATTTCCCACAAAGGTTCAGTTTTGCCAAGATTAGTAGTCTGAGGAGTACAGACGACTACTCCAAATTCATCCTCTTGCTCATATAGCAATGCTTAGATAAACCAAGCAGTGTTTTATCGCGTTGTCTATTTGGAACACGAGCCAGTTTTAAGGGAACGACCATCTTGAGCATAGGATGGATATGATCCCCCTGAATGGTGAGATAGTACTGAGCTCTGTCTTACCCTTGCACGGAGGCAGTCAACACGATAGGTCTCTGAGGGCGTCCTGAAATTTAATATTTTAATAATCTGAAATAATGTTAATGGAAGTTCGCCAGAAGCCAGAACAGATGATCTGTCCTCGCTGCTGCTGTATCTAATCTCCGTGATGATGACAGAAGTATCGTCGCCTCAGAGCATTAAACGATGTCATCAATGGTTTTAGAATTGTCTATCTGTTATTATTTTTCTCAGTCTGCATCTCCGTTCGATAGGTATTTTATGGGTCGTGGAAGACATTTAAATGCAATTTTTGTTTGTGGTTGTCAATTAAAGAGTTAACAAATCCTATTAACATTCATTCCTGAAGAACACTATTAAATATATTTCTCTGAGAACCTATACTCAAACAAAAACGTTTCGAATTTTTGCTTTAGTGACATAGGTACCGCAAATATATCGATTAAGAAATGAATACGCAGGAATATACACATGTATTTAATATTGTTGGTTAATATTATTAGAAGTGTCAAGGGCCATTCGCGGTAAAGTGAGCACATTTTGAAGCCCTCTCTTTTGTAATAATAGTCAATAAATATATTTTACTGTAGTCTTAGGTGTCAACTCTCAAGTCCGGTGAAACATATACACTGTGTTTATTATTTACATGGAAATATTTATTAAAAAAAACAGTGGAAGGATTAAAAAATGGCTGATAGGAAAAAATAAACTAGGGCTTCAAAAGTGCTCACTTTACCGTGAACAGCCTATAAGTAGTTCTCCTATTTGTTGTTTTGCCCACAAAGTGTTTTAAACTCTGTAAACTGAAATATATTTGTATAGCACCTACCTAGGTATCATACTACCTTATTGTCTTAAATACTATGAAATGCATCACCGTGTCAAACGCTTTTCAACTTCTAGACAAGGCGTGTTATTGCTTCTCAATGTCCGCGTGTCATTATCCAAATTTACTTTGTTTGAATAACAAAAACAAAAACACAGATAACTTATAAAATATTAAACAAAGACAGCAGAAATTATTGGTTTTATTTAGTACAATAAATGCTTAAAATGTTATTTTGCAAAAATTCAGTAAACGTCACAGATAAAAATTATACTAAAACATCTCTGCTTCAGCAAAAATTTATTATTTCTTATTGTCTCAAAATTGATGCATATAGACACCCTGTGGCCAATAATTTCGGATTTTTTCTTTTATTTCTTAAAATGAGTTACTTTTTCTTATTTGAGTTGTCAAAAAGAGCAAATAATATAATTCTGGTAAGCAAATACGCAATAACTATGAAATGCACATATTTAGTGGACAACTTATTAATTTTCTTAAGAGATTATTAACGTCCCCCGGTGTTCTGCTTGAAGGCTTATCAGAGGTCGGCTTATAAACTAACTTATGACCAAACTTAAACTAACATCCGTGCCTTGCCTAGGACTCGAACCCAGGACCTCCCGCACCCCACACCAGCGGCGCACCAACCTACTTCGCCGCGGGAGGTCGGCGACGACTTATTAATGCTGAGAGAATGGTCTTAGTGACATTTTTAATTGAAAATTGTTACAATCATTATTGGTTGCATATGAACATTATTGGTAAGTAAAAGAAGGCGCATAAATAACAGAAATAAATGGGCGCGTTTCTATAAATTGTTTGGATATTTGCCTGTAGAAGGTTGTCGGTGCGAATGTAAAACTGTTTGATGTCTGGCATCGAGGAGTGTTAATAGCATTGCGTGCTCGTACGGTGTTGCAGCGTGTCGTACGACGACCTGAGGAAAAGGTACCTGCAGTTCTCGGTGTACGACTTCGACCGCTTCTCCAGGCACGACCTGATAGGCCAGGTGGTCCTCAAGGGACTGCTGGACAATGCCGACTTGCAGCAGGAGCTTGAGTACACCATGAACATCCTGTGCGCCCCGCAGGTGAGTCCCAGCTGTGGCGGCAAGGCCTTCCAGAACGTTCACGGCAAAGTGAGCACTTTCGAGGCTCTAGTTACTTTTTACTCTCAGAGCTTTTTTATCCTTAGTCCACCTTTTTTAAAATAAGTATCGCCATGCAAGTAAGAAACACCATCTGTATATTCCACCTAAGGCCAAAATTAAATATATATCTATTGACTTTTATTTCAAATGAGAGTGCTTTCAAAAGTGCTCACTTTACTGTGAACAGCATATGACACAGAGTAACAGCCGAGGAACGCAAATGTAAACGTGGTTTTGGAGCGAGCATGACGTAAATATCATTACGTGTTTACAAAAATGTACAGCCAGAGAGAAAAGTTTTACTCGCACAGTAACGTATTAGAACGCCGCTCGTGGAGTGAATATGGATTAGAGCGATCTCGTTGGCTGCGCACAACCAGTCTCCGTGTCCTAGCATTGAACTGCTTTTCTGCCAGCACGACTATCATAAACGACGTGGATCGGATTTGAGGTTAAGAAAGCTGTTTAGTAAGCAGGCATTTTGAGGTTCGTATACATTCTACAACCAATTTGTAAAGCTGTTTGATTAAACTGAAATCAGTAAAAGAATTTTATTCATATAAACTGTTCGCCTTTTGAAAAATTGAGATATAAACAAACACGTTCATCACTGTTGATCATGTGACTATTACCATTATATTGGTTTGGGGTAGGTATGTTGGGTACATGGGCAAAATACGAAAAATCGGTCTACCTCATCGTTAGTCTACGGTCCCAGGCCGCTGAATTGCCACCCCTTCCAACTGCAGACCCATTCTAATAGAAATTTCGAATCCATTTGTTATGAGCTGTTGAGCTGTGCTCTTTTGAAAGCTCTTGTATGCACATTGTGTATTTTCCCGCCATATATAGTAAAATTATAAATTGTAATGGGCCTGGTCATTTTACTCATACGTCGGTCAATTGAAACTGTGAAATTATTAGAAATGTAAATATTTAGTAAATTTTGCAATTCTTACACTTATACGCCCAAAATACAGAATACAAACGATATCATATCAATAATCATAAATATTTACCAACCACTTTTAATTCAACGTTAAGACACTGAATAACATTCCCTCCGTCGNTCATATCAATAATCATAAATATTTACCAACCACTTTTAATTCAACGTTAAGACACTGAATAACATTCCCTCCGTCGTTACTAACTTTACTTGGCACATGCCAGTCAGTGTGCGCGTTATAATATGTACCTACATTTAAGAGCCAAAAAACTGGTACACATGCCTATATAGCACATCCCGGGGGGCTCGTGCGTCTTCACGGCGTAGACGACGTGGCATGGACTCGACTAATGTCTGAATGCATGCAGGAGGCAATTCACACAATGAATCCTGCAGGGCAGTCCACAAATCCAATCTGCGACAATTTGAGAAAGGGTTGCACGTCTGTCACGTTTAATGATTCTCGTCAGTCGTCGTTTGTCCCGTTCTTTCACGATCTTTTTCCGGCCGCAGCGATGTCGAAGATGTGATGTTTTACCGGATTCCCGATATTCACGGTACACTCGTGAAATGGTCGTACGCGAACATCCAAATGTTATCGCTACCTCGGAGATGCTATGTCCCATCTCTCGTGCGCCGACTATAACACCACGTTCAAACTCACTTAAATCTTGATAGCCTGCCATTGTAGCAGCAGTAACCGATCTAGCTGCCGACCGCATCGCGTTACTCTCATTGGTTCCATACCTCTGTTATTTGCATACGCATGCCTATACCAGTTTTTTTTTTTTTGGCTCTTCAGTGTATATTTGCAGGTAGTGGTAGTGAGACTTTTTATATAGTTGATTTTAAAAGTGCTCATTTAACCGAAAACAGCATATAACTTTGCCTTACCTCTGTGTCAATTTTAGATAAAATGGTACTCTACTCATACTGGAGATAAGAAAAGCTCGTATTTCATAAGTTATAATTCAGAAATACCAAATACGCTGTATCTGAGATCTGTAAAAAGGCTAGTGTACACACGTGTAAATTTGCCATTAGATGTACATATGGGCATTTGTTATATTGTTTAACATTTTGTAATACACATTTACTATCAACAATTACCAGAAGAGAGTTTTTAATTGCGATTCCATGACCGACAGTTCTGTTGTACTATAAAAATACTTTCTGTGCTGCAACAATGATTTGTTACCGCAAAGAAAAAAGTTGTTTAAATATGAACCACTGCAAAGTAAGTTTGCCGCAGACACCACTTTTGTTTGATCCATATAGTAATGGCTATGAGAACAGTGCATCCTCGTAAATGTAGTTCAGCAGAAGTCTTTGCGGCAATTTCAGTTAAACTTCAAAGAAAATTTGTGCTCTGAAAAACAACCGTAATCTGTAAATGAGAAAGAAGTAACAAATATTTTAAAATTACATTCACTAAACGAAACTGCTATGACGTCTCCGAGAATCGAACCGGCACTCTTTGTGTTACCACTTTAACACCCTTCACCATATGACCACTATGTCTTATTGTCTTCCTATTACTTTCGATAGGTAGGTCAATACATATGGGGTAAAATATAAAGTCACTTATTGGGAATAATTGAGGTTAGTGATCTGGAGAATCGCTGCACTTCAGGATGACATTAAACGTCAGCAGAAGGGCCATTTGCTCAGATGTAGTTTTATAACTGCAGAATGTATTGGTTTATGGATTTTTGCCTCGGGACAACAGTTACGTACTGAAAACTACAATGTACGACCGGAAATCTGTAAACCATTATTTTTGGTACGAAATAATTTTCGTTAATGTGAACGAAAGAATCTCAAATAATATTTATTTCTTGAATGTAAGGGAAGCTTATATTGCAATAAAACAAAAACGTATAAAGGAAACATGTATTATTAGTAAACCTATGTTTCTCTGGCCTTCTCTTTGAATTAAAGCAATATCGTGTTACTGTAAACGAGAGAATCAAATAAATGGTTTCCTTACCGCACAGAAATTTTGGATGCAACTGACACACTTATTATATTGTACAACGTTCATTACTGGCTGGTTCTCTGCCAATATAATACCGAGTTGAAAGTGCCCCAATTAAGTGTTATTTTCTACGCAGAATAATATACAATAGATACAGTTAATTTGGGTAATTTACACTTTTAAGTGTTGCTGACTTACTATTACGTCGCAGAGCATCAAAACTGATAGCGAAATAATATTTTCTTCTCCCTTATCTTCAAAGAGTGCGGATATCTTAATGTTACGGAAAATCCCATACAACTAAGTTAAATTCAGGCGACTTAATGCTCCGTTAAGCAGCAAAGCAGCACACAAAGTGTTAAAACATTTTGCTCTAAGTGCCGGTAATAACCTCATCTCTCGCATAAATTGACGTCAATCCACATCCAAATGTTTTCTTTAATTTAAGATTTTTTTATCGGTAATTTATTTATTACTTAAATACACACGAACAAAACTACTATGTTCAACGTCTGTTGCAATCGCCAAATAATACACAATACACAATCCAGTTAGAATTTGTCTTTGATCTCCTTCGGATCACTTGTCACCTCGCCAGACCACCGTAAGCTTGGACACATGCATCGACACGTACAGAGTANCAGTTAGAATTTGTCTTTGATCTCCTTCGGATCACTTGTCACCTCGCCAGACCACCGTAAGCTTGGACACATGCATCGACACGTACAGAGTAGGGGATAAAACAACCACAATGTGTTATCGTACAGCAGATTTTCCCGCAGTTGTCAGCTACACTGAGAATTACTAGCTCTTCGATGCGGAGGAAGCTGGTGTCGCATCTGGTCCTACCNGCGGAGGAAGCTGGTGTCGCATCTGGTCCCACAGATGTTCGATGCGTGACAAATCAGGTGACACGTCAGGCCAGCTAGGCGATGAAACATGATATTAACAATCCAAAGCAGTGCGAGGCCGAGCATTTTCGTCGAAACTGGCTCCCGGGCACTCGGTTGGTAAATATAACACATGAGGTCGCACGAAGTCTTCAACATACTATTGTGCACACGATGACCCTCGCATCGCTACCACCGACGAAAGGCATGCATATAAGATGGTTCCCCATGCCGTCACTCTACCAAGAGGAAAGGAGATTATGGCGTCTACCTTGCAGTCCTTCAAACTTTGGCACCACAATCCGCCTCCAAATAAAATCCTAATTTGTCGCTGAATACAGGATGTTGCCAGTCCACAGTACTTTTCGCTGAGTTCCACGGACACAACTTCAAAATAAGGCGATTGTGTTTTCGTGTGGATTAATAAACGCGCAGAGTTAATCGCGATCGCAGATTTGCCACAGTTAGACGTCTGGAAATTCTTCTCGCAGAATGCTCCAGTGGGGTTGCCACATAGCGTTGGATGAAGGACAGGGAATTCGCTAGCTCTGTACGTGCCCATCTTGACAATTACACGATCCTTTGTTTNCATAGCGTTGGATGAAGGACAGGGAATTCGCTAGCTCTGTACGTGCCCATCTTGACAATTACACGATCCTTTGTTTCTGATCGTATACCGAGGTTGTCCAGACACGCAAGTAGTGTACGCTCTCTGTTCTGAATATTTACCTGTATAGGGAGTTGTTGCCTGTGATGGACAACCTGAGGAACGACTAAATAAACGTGCCACACCAAAGTTCGTTTTCTATGTCAGTACTATGTTGTCGATGTTCGAAGGAAGCTATACATAAACATTTTTCGTTCCTGGCACACGTTGAAAATAGCCTCGTCAAGTAAGTACATTTGATAGAAGGAAAGATAGTAAAGTATTTTACTTGGGAAGCATTAACTGGTATATGCCTACGTGGGAACTGAGATGTACTATCTGCAACGCTTATCCTTGATGAGCATGGAAAGCATCAGCTATTCATCAATGAATTTTAAAGTCATAAGTCACTGCCTGATTGTCCCTTAGCACGGTTATGCACACAGACTAAAGACGACGGGAGCTCACGTGGACATCTTGAAGCCCGAATAGGTTCTCAAATAATTTGGCCTCGAAGCGTGGTAAGGGCGACAAGATATCTACTAAACGACTAATAATTCTCTGTGTTAGAACTGTTCCCTGAGACTGCTTCTTTTTCAAAAAGGGTGCACGAAGACACGATATTCCCGTCGGTAACACCACGAAGAATCTACTTATAAGTAGGATATCTCCTGCTTCCACAAAATGAATTACGGAACACGATTATAAAATGCTTTTCTGTGTTTTGTAAACAAAATAGCCTTACTATGACCGGTGACATCCGTTACCGCCCCCAAATCCTTTCTTCTGGGGCTCTAGCCAAGAAGGGCAGGTTTGGACGATTGTCTACCTTCCAGCTGTGTAAGATCGCACTATTTTCGACCGATTTCCTTCACAAAACAACTGCGAACCACGTATATTCACGTATGATTTTGTGTTGTTTGCGCATTTTCGTTACTCCGCAGCTTTCACTATGAAGTTACCAGAAAATACACCTAAAATGAAAAAAATGTTTAATGAAGAACATTTTCACATTATGAGAGAGAAATATATACGTCGAAAAGAAATTTTTCTCATGTGGTTTTAGACTTAACTTTTACATAAAATGAACATAATAATTGTAAGTATTAACATTTTGCAGTATGATAGTTATAAATGTATTAGTAGTTTTATGTACGTTTTCTTCTGTATTACATTCTAAATCTGAATTAGTGATTTAAATTAGTAGAACTATTTTACAGAATCTTTAGTTAATGAGCCAGACCTGTATAACTCACTAGGAGTCAGTGGAAATCACTGTTTAATCGTTGAATACTACCATCTAAAATGATAAGAAGAATTTTACTGACTCAAGTGCAGCAGTTTCAACAAATACGCAATTAAATATACTGATTTGAGGCATTTTTAACTATTTAGATTGTAGAGTGTAAATTAAATCTTGATAATATGTTAAATAACACAAAAATTATCCTCGTGTAACGGTTACTTGCTGAAATAAGTCAGTAAATAAAATGTCAGATTATTAAGCTCGTGGCCGAAACTGTCCATCTGACATCATGCTTTGAATGGTTGTTGTTAAGTGTAATGTCTGTAACGCCGACTTACACGATAATGTTTTATTTTCCTGTATTCTCCGCTTTTACATTATTCAATTGTGACTTATTTATGCTTATATTTCAAGATCCACAAAGTGGACTGAAATTGATTAAACTGATAAAGAGTCCGAGATATTTTCTTGTAAACTTAAAACTATAACTTACATAACCAAGTTTACCGACAAACACCTGGCTTATGCTACATTTGGTGTAACATTTATTTGAGGTTGAACATACCATTTTTGTAACTAAATTAAAAGGCAAATTGAACCTGTCAATGCGTTGAGTACAATTAAACTCATAGTTGTTTTGTAAAAATTATGTTAACTACCCTATAATGGTAAATAGTTTATAGTTTGCAGTTTGAACTTGAAACGCAATTTTAGAAACGTTTTGCGTACCGCAGACGTAACTGACACCCGGAAAATTGCATATTTTGCTGTATAAGTGAGGACAGCTGACCTCGTGGAACCACAAGCGAATAAACGGAAAGCACGCGGAAATGATTACGTTTGTAACGCAACGTCATTTGCAATCCTGTATAAAGTTTTATATTTAGCACATGATTAAAAGTTACGACGATGCCGCTCTTCGCCGAAATGAATTGAAATGAAAACTCAGGAACTAAGGGAAGGGTGTGGTCAACAGCTTTTTTTTTCTCCAGACTGAGCGGCCATTTCGAGAATACCGGGGAACTGCAAATCGAATAACTTGGGGTTGGGGGGGGGGATCACTGGACCTCTCTCACTCTCTTTCCCATCACGAAAGCGTTCATTAACGAGAGCGGTCGAGCGTTTGGCGCGCTCTTCGAGAGAACAGAAGAAAAGGCTATTGTTGGCCAGTGGTGGTTGTGTGTGTGTGAGAGAGACAGAGAAAGAGAGAGAGGGAGAGAGAGAATTGGAGGAAGAGGCAGAAGAGAAACATTTTATTCAATGGGCAGAAATTTTCAATGTTAACATGAAAGTGAATGACCATAGTTCGGCAGTCAAAGTGATATTCCCAACAGTGGGTGGGAAAAAAAGTATTTCAGATGTCCACTTCGTACGTCACAGCCCTGGTCAAGATGCGTCCCCCCCTTCCCCTCCTCTCTTACATCATTACAAAGTCACCAGGTTCAAGAGGTAATGGCCTCTTTATATTGTCATCAATTGTTTCAGGTATAAATAAATGCTTTGTGTGATCGGCGCGCTCTGGAGTCTGAGGTAACGTCCCTTCCCCGATAGAGTACTGCTCGAAACTCAGCCGGAACCTCGGGAAATATGTGAAACACGAGTCATCTCCGCATTACCCGTCACTCCCTCTTTCTTATCGACGCAGCAGCTTCAAGGTCGTGCAGAGAGTTCAGACGAAACATGTACAAGCGGACAACATGCAAACTGAAGACTACAATAACTACCTGTTACCAGTAATAAGAGTTAGCTCGAACGCGAAACCATACATGGCAATATACATACATACCAGCAAGTATCAAGGAAATGGCGTGGAGTTAGAGAAAATATGTTACTTTTCTTCTTGGTTGGATTGTGGTAGAAATATGTATACGCTGTGAAACAGACTGCCCTATTCAACTCTTCGTCCTTCCCACTACGCCCTTGGCGTGGAGTGTAGAGATTTGGCGGCTCTTAACACCGAGGTCTCGAGAGTCGATGAGGGTGAAGTGAGGTGAGTATGGAGCAGCGCCGGAATGCAAGGGTGGGGGACATGGGATATCCCTGAGAAAACCCAATAACCATCGGCGATGACAACCAAGTTTCGGATGTGCATAATTTTGCCACTGTGATTCGACAGGTTAGAGTGTGACTCGTCCGAAAGTGCGAAATTACGTGCAAATTTGCACGCCAGTGTCTGCATTCGGTGGCAGAGAATTTCACGGAAGTATCAACAACAACGTGCGGCAAGTTGACAATCCTCTTCGCAGGAGCCAAGGAACGTTATCCTCCGAGCTTATATTTTAAAGCGACGAACGCGCGGCGTCAGGCACCAGCGATGGAGGCTATGGTGTTTTCCATCAAGCGTCTACGCATGCCGTCAGCTCTTGGGTTATTATGTATTGCTGCAGTTCGTTGCTATAAATGGTTGCTTCTTTCTTAAAGGTATCTGCGTGCTCTATATTGAATACAGTTTCCCATGTCTAGGACAGTTGTAAGTCTTTGAGATTCGCAAGAAAAATTACTTAATACTCTACGTCTAGTAACTTATGATATCTATCGAAATTAATAATCGCTGTAAACCGATATTCCAATACCTCGTGCTGTGTGATTCCAAATACAAATAACGTGTTTTAATTTCTGATCTCGGCAGTTTTTTTCGTACCGAGTTAATGAGGGTGGGATACTTTTCCACCGATTTCCCCAAAATTTTTATCATCTTATGTAGAAGGTAAAATTTCAGTCGTTTCAGCAGCCACTCACAGTGTAGATAAGCATACAGAGGCGTTCACGTTCACTGATTGGCTGCGTGATGCTCTGGGAACGGCCTTGTGTCTGACTGGCTGCTTGCGTGCCGTGTAAGGTACCCTATTGGCTGGGCCGCTGGCTGACAAGTAGGTTACCGTGCGCTGACGGGTGGACGGCGTTTCGACATGTTCCTGGCCAGTGACGCCATTGCGCTGGCGTGTGCGGTTAGAGTTCGCGGAATAAGCGACTGTTTTAATTTTCCTCCGCCTCTTGCAAGCAAAGCTTAATCGGGTACAGAAAATTACACCAAAGGGACAGCGCACCGCATCCGTGTGCATTTAGTTTGATAGTATTTTCATAAGAACTATTTCTTACTAGGCATTACCAACACGCTGGTTTTTACCGGTTTTTTTTTTCGTGTTAATTATAAATGAAATAAAGTAATTTGTATACATGATGATTCTAAAATCATGGGACAAACATTGAGGGGTGGTAGAGCTCACTAAAACAAACAATTATTGTATAGGAATATATGGGCGGAAGTGACGCGTTGAGGCACAAACACAAAAATAACGCATGAAATGCAACACAGCGTTTATTTACAACGTCGCCACTAAATGCCTTTTTACAGCAATGTTTATAATAATTGCTCAAAATTGCTACCACCGACAGTAATGCAAGCTTAGTAGTGTCGGTGGAGTGATTGGCGAACAGATTCAAATACGCCGGGTATTTCACGCACGCCACCATCGTCAGCCAATCAGGCCATATGTAGAGGTCGCCAAGCATGCCTGACTGTTGGTGGATGCATTTCCAGCAACTGTTTTAACATTTTCTGTACGGAATCACTCGTTACGTATGCTGCTAATGAACATTTTATGTTTCCGTTAATGCGTTATGTTTTTGTGTTTGTGCCTCAACGCTTCACTTCCGCCCATATATTCCTATACAATAATTGTTGGTTTTAGTGAGCTCTACCACCCCTCAATGTTTGTCCCGTGATTTTAGAATCACCCTGTATACAATATAAGTAAAAGTTCTATTAAACCAAGAATTATGTATTTTTATGTTAGAGCAAGTATAAAACGCTTAAAAATCAAGCGTGTCATGCATGGGGTGAAGTTCTGATTCACAAAGTGTGAAGAAAACACGAATAGGCTATAGCAGTTAAATGCTACTGTCGTTTTGGAAAATCTCGAGATATGCTTGAAGGAAAAGGCATCTCTGGTGGCAGACGTCACGAGAGCGGTAGAAATGCTCCGCTGCTGTGCTCGCACAGAGAGTCTCGCCGCGTGATTCGCGACGGTCCTGCGCTGCAGGTTGTCTGCCCTTCCTCGCAGCGGTGCGACCTCGGAGCTCCTTCTCCGTGCTCTTCGCGTGTGCGACCCTCGAGGTGCTCACAGGCGCCACGCGCTCGCCACCGTACGCACGAGACGTAGCCGAAGACTTGCTTACGAACCGGCAACCCTGCACAGAGAGAAAGGATTTGTTGAATAAAACGAAGTTTGGTTGGCGAAACAAAACTAATTGTTTGTGCAGGGGCAATGAAATATTTTGTCGTTTGAACCAAATTTTCTGTTGTTCTTATTTAGTTGTCCTTAATTGTAAGATTTGGTTGGTGCAAATAAATATTTCTTGGGCTCTACGTAAATTAAACAGTTTAAATTATTATTAAAAAAAACAGTGAAAGCACGACCGAGTTTCAAAACCGGACTATTTGCAAATGAACTCCACGTCCCATCAACGCCAGCCAAAGGGACTACTAACGAAATGAGAATGTTTTGAAATAGAAACATTATCAAATATTGTATATGGTATACGTAAATTAATGTTTCTAGTATTACAGCTCTACTTCTTAGTTTCCAGTTGAACTTGTTTTATTGGAATTTTGACACTAACATTTAGCACCAATAAATGCACTTACAAACACTCTTATTATATTATTTGTCACAAAAATTCCAAACAAACACTTGAGCTGTATTTTTCAAATAAATCGCTAAGCTAATATATACAGTTCATCGAACTAAATATTGTTTTGACTGTCCTTTTTTTTTTTTTTTTTTTTTTTTGCAAAAACGAAGCTTTTGTTTATTTAACTTGTTTTTTTTTATTAGATGAGCAAAATCTGTTTTGTCCCTTTTAAAGTTTTGTTTACTCAACGAAACATTTTTTGGGGCTACTAAACATATATTTGGCCCTATACAAACAAGTTGTTTGTTTGCTGGACTAAACCTTTGTCTCAGTGTCTTAGAACAGAGTCGTAAGTAGTTCGGAGATAATTAAAATCACCAACATTAAAATATTTTTTATTGTGTACAACCTTGTAAATTAAAGCTGTATCTGAAATACCTTTTTTGTTCCAATTGTGTGGGTAGTTTAACGCTGCTGAAATACACGAGTCACTACTAGTTACTTAGAGACAGCAGATCATTAATCTAAATAATAACCATTTCAACACTTCAGGACGCAAAACATTTACTCAGTTTTCAGCTGTCCTTGTTATATGGTCCAAGAAGTTAGTATTTTAAATGATATGGACTTCTCCGACACGCATACAGATCAGCTTAACGTATGGCCATTAAAATCTGTCGAGGTGTTTTCGTGTCTGTTGGCTCTCTGCCTATACCGCTGATCCTCGCCCAGGGGTTTAAACACAATGTTCTTGGATTGGTGAGACCCAGGTGTGGTCACAAGGTTTTCCACTCACGTACGTCGCGTGATCAGACTGCCGCTTGCTCCGTTTAGCAGAGCGCACTACACCACGTCCATTAAGTTTTCACCAAGTAAAAATTATCTTGCATAGCACATTTGCCAGCGTTCAGTTGGGAGTCCGGTGAATAACCATAAGTTTGAAGCCATCTCCAGGGCCACTGTTATAATTTCCCTGATGCAAGTGACGCTTAATTGAAGTTGCGTTTCTAAATTACCAGCTTAAAATCTCAGCTAACACTTCCTGGAAACCAACGCTTACCTGACGCCAAATAACACAGTGGAGCTAGAGAAAAATATTTCGCCGACTCACTCACAAATGCGAGACATGTAGATGATCCATTGTAGATTATCCATGTTTCACGTTCGACAGCGAAAGTGACATCAGCAAGGGCGGACCTTATCGTTGTACCTGCCAGACTATGTAAAATCGTCCCATTGTACATGCTTTCCATACTGGCACCTGCTATTGTGTCGGTGGCACCCTTTCGAAGTGTTACATGTCTCCGAGACGAGATACGCAGCGCTTCGGACAGTTTGGACACGTTCGAGAGTGGTCGCATCGCAAGGCTACAGGAAGTGGGGTGGCCATTTCGCCGTAATGTGCTCCATACCTGTCATGTGGATATTACCGTAGCACGCTCTTGGCATCAGTGGATAGAGGAAGGGGCATGCTCACATGACACTCAGGATCTGGGAGACCGCCACGAACCACACCGAGGGAGAACCGACAATTTGACCTACATTACGCAAAGTGCCCCAGCCGCCACAATTTTGGACACTCAGCCAGTAGTGATACCCAACGTGCAGCAACCCGTGAGTGCCAGTACCGTTAGCAGATGGCAGCACGACGCAGGACTATCTGTACGCGGACCGTTACGACGACTACTCTTAACACCACATAAACGCTGCCGCCGATTGCAATGGTGTCTTGGACAGACTGTCTTGGAGTAAGTGAAGTCAGTGAACAGATTCGGGCGGCTCTTAACAACGAGATATTGAGAGCCAATGAGGGTGAAATGGGGTGTGTACGGAGCAACGCCGGAATGAAAGGACGGGGTAAATAGGAGATCCCGAGAAAACCAGTCGACCAGCGACATCGTCCGGCACGATTCCCACATGCAAAAATCCGGGAACTACCCCGCCGAGAATAGAACCGACTGTCTTGGAGCCATCTAGAAGGGCAGTGGGTAATCTTCAGTCTTGATGGCGATGACTAGCTCATCCACGTGTGGAGGCAACTTGGGCAGCGCCACGATAAATGGCTTGTTGTCACACATCCTGACGGCCTGGTTCCATGGCGTGGAACGTGATTACGTACGATGCTTGATCACCATTGGTATTTATCGCGGGCGTTTTAACAGATCAACAGTACGTTCGTGAGCTTATCCAAACATTGTCCCTGCCATTTGAGAAGCCCACGGCAGTGCTCAGTTCCAACAGGACAACGATCGTCCTCATTTCGCTGCCATCTCAAGAGCGAGCCTTCAAGCCATGGGTACTCTGTTTTGGCCAGTCGCGTCGTTAGCCCTATCCCCAAGTCAAAATGTGTGGGATGCATCATGCCCGACAACAAAAAGGGCCGCAGGGTCAAGTATGCCCTAAGCGCACTTATAAGCATAGTTGGCTGTAATTTCCGAGTCGTTTAAGATACAGCCACGAAATTAATAACATATACATCGGCCATGTTGTTGATTAGTATGGTGGAGACAATTAGGCATTAAAACCTCGTATAACCATAGTCGGCTGTAATTTCCGAAACATTTACGATACAGACACCAAATTCATAATATAGGCCTCATCCCCGACGACGTAAAGGACCGCAGGCCCAATTATGCATTAAACCCTCTTATAAGCATACTGTAAGCATTTCTGTTGTTATTGTGTCATGTCCTAGAGCTTTCCTTAATTTCATATCTTTGTTTACTTCATCGAGTTCTTTAATTGTAAACTTAGACGTCAATTCAGTTTCTGGCAGTATTTTAATGGCATTCCTTTTCTCTTGATGCACTTCATTTTCATTTTCGATGATGTACTCTGGCAGAAGGGCTTTTACTAGTTCTTCTGAATTTTCTTGCATATCAGTAATTCTTCTGCCAGTAACATTCAGGCTCTTCATGATTGGTTTGACTTTCAGTTTGCAGACCAGTGTCTTATATAGAAGTCTCCATGTGTCTTCATTCCTCTTCTCTGTTAAGAACTTTCTCCGGTTCCTCTTATTTGATTTGATTATATTCTTATAATTCAGCCTTTTTACCTACTTTTTGAAGTTATGAACGGCTTATAAGATCACTTTCCTGTCTGTGTGTATGTGTGTGTACGAATGTGTCAGTATGTGTTGTCCCCCCCTTTCAAATTTTTAACCCGTTAACCGAATTTCATCCAACGTGGTAAACATATAGGACTAATTAAGGATACCTGACTTTTATAGTTTTTGACCACGCTTGGCACTTACTTTCAAAATGGCTGCCATTTTTAAAATTAAAGGCGATATGTCATATTTTGGAAACCACTCAACCTATTTAAACGAAATTTGTATGCTGACAGACCATTGTGTAGCAGCAGGCTTCTTACGCATTATAGTAAAACAGTTTAAATATACGTTCGCGTTTTTTAATTATGTGTTTAAAAATCTAACTCCATCGTAGTTAATTTTAAGATATTTTTTATGTTGGTGCTAAAAGAATTTTTTATGTCGTATTTTTAATCAGGCGTTGCATTAGTTGGTATGATTTGGGCCTAATTGCTTCAGATCGTAAACAAAGTGACTTTATTCATCCCCCCTCCCCCCCAAAGCATTTCTCCAAGGCACTGCCGATTCACGTACGGTATTTATACACACATGTTAACTCTATAATAGCATGACATTGTCATCTCTGATAGCACAAAACGATTAGTTTGAAAAGTAATAGGACCTGATTTTCACTAAAAGATTTCACGACCAGGTGTGTTTCGCTACACTTTAGCTCCGATCAGCTTTCGTGATTGGATGGTTACCGTGTTCCGTGTCTCAGTCGTGCGCACGCGGAACACAGACGTACAGTACTGGAGGTACTTACTGTAATTCTTTGTGGCCAGGCAAGTAGGAAAATGTTTTCTCGCAAAGACACTACGCCAATAAGCAAAATAAAACACCTGCTATGCCAGTAGTGTACTGAACTCTATGTGCGGAAATATTTTCGCTAAATTCTGGTGTCCCTAGTAGTAAGTCAGTATGGGCAGATATACGTATACGGAATTCAGACAATCATTGTCTCTAAAATATCAAAGTTAGCTGTTGATTTTAAACTAACATCCCTTGGTTTCCCTGCCAAGAAAATGTATTTGTCAATTACATTATTTTCCGGCAGGTAGAATACGAACAAATTCACTCGCTGAAATTCAAATTGGTTTAGAAGATAGTATCTAAAGCTTAACTTGGTCAGTTTTTTAAACATATGGCTATAAATAATAGTAACAAATATGTGCACTATTACAATGCTATGAAAAAAAAATAGTTTTCTAACTGCTACTGCTTGGCTCACTACTGACAAAGCGTGAAGATATAAATATATGCAATATAAAAACGGGACGAAGTTACAGTGTGACATAATGAAGTAATCCTACAATGACGGCCACTTAAAATTTCACTCAGAATATATAGAAAATTGCAAATGAAAATAACTTATTTTATTTTCGTTGAGATGTAAACACTAGGTGTA
Source organism: Clitarchus hookeri (assembly GCA_002778355.1). Taxonomy (NCBI): domain Eukaryota; kingdom Metazoa; phylum Arthropoda; class Insecta; order Phasmatodea; family Phasmatidae; genus Clitarchus; species Clitarchus hookeri. Next base: position 135,365 of record NQII01005185.1, on the reverse strand, counting down.
CCGAAGTGTTTTATTGAGTTTGTGACAGTATTTCAAAAATATTTGCGAATTTCAGTCGAAGGACTTTAGACGATTCTGTAGAAAATTTATTTCCTATCTAAGAAATTTGAATTATCGTTTGAGATATTCCTTAGTTTAAACTGAGGCGCTTCGGAAATTTGAAATTAATGTGGTTCCAGACTGTTTTCACATATGCACAGCTCATCAGATATTGTATTTGAAAAATATGACTTAAAAAAATTTACGTTCATGATTACAAGTTTACGGAAAATTGAGAAAAATTAACAAGTTGGAGAAACGTGAATTAAAATCACGATATTCAGACACTCCCTGTTAACTAGGAAGCCTTTTCGAGACCTTATTATATGACGTCAAACCCCCCTTGTTTCCTTTTGTTTTTTTACTTCCCTTTATTGCTCGCCTCGATCCACCTCTCCTCACTCCTCTTACTAGAGACGAAGTTGATTGAGACGAACTCCTTTAATCGACACCATTATCGACAACGTCTTTTTTCATTACATTTCTTCTTGCTTTTTGTCGTTTCGAGCTGATAAGTCAGGGAGCAGGTGGATGCCAATAATGTCTCGAGCTCTGTCTTGGAGAAGAATTTCTCATTTAAACCTACAAGCACGCTAGAAACGGCACACAGTCAGGAATATTATTTTCCTTCCGGATTCACATGAGTAAACTCACAGTACAGTCGTGTCTGGAACAACATAGCAATATAAGAGCGAAGTCGGACTTTAAAAAATACTTTGGATCTTAGTCGTTTTGGTATCATCCAGAAACATCATACCAAGATGATACAGTCACGTTGCAACACCGTGAAATATTAGCATGAAAATACTAGACTTCTAGGACCAAGTCATATTCTAATTGGACTGCTATGCTACTAGAACCTTAAGTCTCTCTTACGTTGTAAGTCTACAAGGAATGATGTGTTAAAATGTCTCTATTATGTGATATCGACCAGAGGGATGAGCGGTTATGTGCTTCAAGGTTTTCCGGCTTCGTGGAAATAACGGAGATGTGACAAGCCGTACTGCGTTTACGAACAATAAATGGGTTGGATTGATAGTCCCCTACGCAAAGTGAAACTGTTCTCGATGCTTACTAAAATAACGAACTGTTACGAAACATTTTTTACACCACGGACGTTAATCCGTATTGCACATTTAGTTGTAACGGGAGAGGTCACAAATTCTGACACACAGGTTTTTCTTCAAGATATATTTAACAATGTCTTGATGTTTAACAATATACCTAAAACAGCATGTTATAAGAACTAATACACTTCCTTTCGAATATGTAATAGAAAAAGTGTGTATTAAAAATGTATGAATAAAAAAATTAATGAAAGTTTTAATTTTTTACATTTTGTACGGAACGATGCATTCCAAAAACAAACGCAATCGTATTACTCTGTNTTAATGAAAGTTTTAATTTTTTACATTTTGTACGGAACGATGCATTCCAAAAACAAACGCAATCGTATTACTCTGTAAATATTATTTTCACAATGAGGTAATCAAAGACGATCCCGGATATGATCATATGAACAGCAGAATTTTCCACTGAATGTACGATACGAAATTTTGACGTTGATAAGGTGGTACAGACTGAAGAACAGTCAGCAACAGTGAGTTGTTCCTGGATTTTGATGTTTTCCTATGCAAATAATCCCCTTATAACCAGTTGAATTTATTGTTTGAAACGGTCGATTATATTTGTTTTCAGTACAATAATAATAAGTCCAGATGAAATTTCGAGAAGTTGAGTTTTATTTGCTGCCTAGGGAAAATTTCTTTGATGCAGTGTCCCACAAGAAATTTCTTGCACTGAAAATTATTTCTCCTGATATTGCCTTAAATATAAAGCAAAGGCGAGCACTAAGTGCAGGGCAAATACTGGCATGTTTGCGAATAAAAATAGAACCAGAGAAATATTAAACCTACAAATTTCCTAGTATGTATGTTAAGACGCTCAGCGTATCATATATATATATATGTATGTATGTATTTGTTGTTATAATGTTTTGGTGCACCGTTGTTAAAATAAAAACATTTTTGACATATTTTAATTAGTTTGCTGCCAAGTATATAATTTCATTTTACAGCCAACTAACGAGTGCCAAATGAAATGTATTCAAACCTCAAAGCTACAAGTTTAAAACATATATATATATATTACGCCTTACCACAAACTGAAAGAAATCCTCCGATTTGCCCGTCTTTTAGCATTACCCATTCCCAGTAGTCATATCCTTTGACATAAATTTCGACCACGCGTTTAGAAATTCCATTTTAATGCATATTTTAAATCCCGGCACAGAACTACATTGTCCATTCTGAAAGCGCTTGTAATACTTATTCACCACTGACAGTTTTCCGTCAGAAGCGTGCAGTATATTTCATATGACGAATAAAAACGTTTCTACCTTCTTTTTTTTTTCCCCATGCGACTATACAGAAAACCTCTACCCTTTGGCCATGTCACGCAGCATGGAAAAAACATAAATGGGCCGTATATCAGAGTGAGGTTGGCCTGTCGAGCGAACTCTTTGACGCAGTACTGTGTCGGATACTAGATGACGTTTTATGGCCAGATTAAAGCGTTATTTTCACAACGAATATACGCTGGCCAAATATAGCGTGCATTATTAAAACAAAAGGAAAAAAAAGTCAAGATTGGAAAGTGCAATAATTTTTTTTTTCTTTTGCTTTGTCTTTGAATTTAGTTATTTTAGTGCCCCGGCATAAACCTATTTCACGTGGTTGAGGAATAGTACTAAGACAACAATAAGGGCGATGTTGCCACACACATCAAGTGTCCCATTGCCTCTGTGCCAAAAAATACTGAACTCACGTCCATTGTTTTCTTCCTGCAGCATGAAATTCTGTGAATTGAGTTGCGATCTTATAATCATACGTGGGAAAAGCCTGAAGCTAGTTTCATTGTTCTACGACATACACGCGCGATAATTTTTCAGTTAGCACGAATTAAGTTGTAGCACTCTGAGGTTGTAACTTGTGGCCACGATGAAATGCTTTAAAACTGTACTTCACTACTCCGTACGTCTTTTAGGGCCCGCTCAAACTGCGAATTATTTTCTTAAGAAAACGTAATGAGAATGTGTTTAATATCTTATCTTTCATATTTTTACTCAAATACTTTTGAATAACAGACACGCAACGAAAATGGGCACCTTTTAATAACCACATAATAAAATAATTGTTTGTAATATGAAATAAAAAAAGTGGACGACACAATCCGTACGAACTTTAAAACAGCGCTATGTTATCTAATCGATGTGCCTGTACAGTTGATATATACGTGTGCCGCAGTGGGACACGGTGGGACAGAGTACTATTCTTCAATGGCGTAAACAGCGGAACAGATAGTGTAAGTTTTCTTCTGAAATTTGCGTATTTTTGATATAAATTGTTGAGAGAAACCATATACCGGATGTTCGGAAACTCAATGTTCAAACTCCAAGGATGTTTCTTTGGACCAATCGTAATAAAAAAAAACCTTCGAAAGTATATCCGGGAAAGTATTTTTATATCATTTAATTGTATTCAAAGTTGCGGCGTACAACGCCTGGATAACCAGGCTGTGTTAATACGAGAAGGTAGCAGGAAGAGGATGCTGAGTGCAAAAATCTGGTATAGAATTAAGTTAAAGGTCAGATACAAAATTTTTAAGTGTTTAAAGGAGTGTTGTGTTATGAATGACAGAAGGGAAATAAGTTCCTGTGGGATCTTAAGCCTCCAAGGCCTATGATTTTGCAGTATTTCTATTACTCCCCTGTAGGAGCACACATAGGAAAAAGAAAAATTGAATTGAAAACTTGAAACGAGCTTTTCTGGCCGAACATGCACGCAGAGATCAATGAATATGTTAAGACCTGCTATGAATGCAAATGTGCAACACAGTCTCTGAACAGCAAAGTAAGAATGTATTCGGTCTAAACGCCTGAGCGTATATTGATGTTTTTGGTTCCCTTCTACATTCTAGCAAGGGCAATAACTGTTTGTTGTTGTTCGTTGAGGGCTTCTCCAGGTTTTGCATATTGTTGCCTATGCAGTATAAGAACGCATCGAATGCCTATGGGATGATGGAAAACGAGGTGTTCAAGATTTTTGGTAGCCTCGAACTTTTGATCTCAGACAACGCTTCATACTTTATGGGTAGGGTCATTCAAGACCTTTGTTTCCTTTGNTCCCTTCTACATTCTAGCAAGGGCAATAACTGTTTGTTGTTGTTCGTTGAGGGCTTCTCCAGGTTTTGCATATTGTTACCTATGCAGTATACGAACGCATCGAATGCCTATGGGATGATGGAAAACGAGGTGTTCAAGATTTTTGGTAGCCTCGAACTTTTGATCTCAGACAACGCTTCATACTTTATGGGTAGGGTCATTCAAGACCTTTGTTTCCTTTGTTGGTGGGGGTTTTTTGGAGGAAGGGGGGTTAAACAAGTTCACACTAGCCCGTACTATCCCTGCCCAAATCTTGTTGAGCGACTAAATAAGTCGATAAAGGGCGCTTTAACAATTTACCATCATGATAAGCAGAGAAAATGGGCTGATGAGATCGTGTTGCTGAATATTGCTTTAAATTCTGTCCCACTCGGTGCCACTAAGAAAACGCCGGCAATGATGCTGTTAGGTCGTGAAGTGCCGCACCATTTACTTTCTCTTTGGGGAGTTGACAAACATGTCAAACATGGGAGTTGGCAAACATGGGAGTTGACACGCATGGGTGTTGGCAAACATGGCATTTTAATTCTTATAAGCGCCACAATGGAGCATCGACTAGGGCGCTTGCCTGCCACTGCTGGTTCGATTCCCGGGGAGGTCACTCCCGATATTCGCACGTGGGAATCGTGCCACGCGATACCCCTGGTTTTCCGGGGATGCCCCGCTTACCACGCCCTTGAATTCCGGCGCTGTTCCATACTCACCTATCTTCACCCTCATCGGCTCTCAAAGTGCCGATGTTAAAAGCCGCCGATATATCTCCTTACCATTATTATTAATTGCACTAAACTCCCATTCTTAAACTGCATTGCACTGTGAATAACTATTCCAGACACTATCGTGATAATACCGACCACACTGTTTTTTTTAAAAACTGGGTTCAAAATTAAGCAGTTATAACTAGAAAATTAAAAACTTTCAGTAAGCCGAAAAGATGTTTGTTTGAAACTTGAAAATGTACCCTTATAAGATGCCGTGTGTGCTAGACTTCATAATACTCTTTACAGTGTAGCTTATGCAGGTATCTTGCTCATCTGCTGCTTAGGTACGAAGTCAATTGTAATCTTCAGTATTATTGGCTCACACGTCTGCAAGGCGTGCTTAGTTGTATGTACGCCGGACTTCAAAAGGCACGGTTATCGCATTACGGAACTGCGCCAGTGTTCGCTTGGAACGGGTTGGAAAATCCGCTTGAGAAGAACTACAATCAAGTGTGGCCAGTTCGGCAAACCTACGGACTCCCGGATGCGAGGCAGGCATGATGGAGAACGAGAGGAAATAACGCTCTGTTTATATGATTGTACAGGCCGTTTCAATCGTTCTCGGACCCGGATGTTCATACATAAATACCAAACTATTGGTCACGCGCACGCCCGTGCCAGTACTAGGGAGACTTTGGCGCGATCTCCAATGACGTTACAGTGATTCTCATATACCAACCCATGTAGGAAGACACAGTCGGCCGTCTGTGGTTTTACTGATGGCTAAGATGGATTACTGCTAGCTTAGAAAACTTACGGGTCTACACAACTGACTCTGTCACTGTTAACTGCTGGCAACAAAACATTTTACATGCAATTTATGACACGCAGATGGAATGTTTATGGAAATAACTCTGATGGTTGTATGTTGGTGAAATACTAATAGTCCATAAGTGTCTTACCAACTGTATTCCAGCAATGTCACAACACGTATGTAAATATATCCCTTTCCCCGCCCTGCTCGTGAGAGCGACAGAATGTCAGGCGAGATTAATCTGGGAAGAGGATGGTGATTTACAAAGGGATGCCGCTGCGTGCCGCCGTGATAAGCATGTCGCAACTCGCGCGCTCCTCACCTTCAACATATTGCATTTCTGCAGTTATTTTTGAAAATAATGTTCTTGTCCACCGCCCTTCTCTCCCTCAGTAAGACTCGGGGTACGGGGAAATTTCTAGATCGGGCCAGCGAGACTATTTAAGCCGCGTCGGTCCTCCAAGCAGACAGTCTGTGAGTTTGAGAGCTTTAGGTTTGGGAGAATTGCGCTACATTAAGCGATAGGCTTACGAAGACAATGTAGCTCCGAGCCAGCAGAGCGTCTAGTGACGGCGAGAGCGACCGGCGAGAGTGAAGTCAGCGGACTGCGAGCATCGGTACAGTGAAGAGTGAGACTGACGAGCGCGACTACTGAACTGGATGCGTAAGTATAACAAATTTGGAATGATGGCAATATACAGATTGAACATGAGTAATTAATGAGCGTTAATTAACTGACTGTAACCTAAATAGAGACAAGGAGAAGAACTTGAATAAGAATTTAGACAGAGATTAAATTTTGCACTCAATGAGAATAGCAAGAGTAATAATTGATATGGATGGTTCAATGTTGTAAAAAATAGATGTGTGAATAAATTAAAAATCAAATATAGTTCTTTTATATTTATTAAGATCTCCATCCCTCACGAACTCGGATACGCTCCTCTGGCGTCTTATAACAATATTTTTATCCAACCAAATATATCTTATTCATGTTGTGTCCTTTGCAGAGTTCATTATGCCCTGGAGACGGATAATTTATAGCTTAAATGGTTGCAATAAGATACCTAGTGGTGCCATAAATGACAGAGTTAATTTTTAGTTAACACATAGGCGTACTGCTAATTAAAAATAATTGTTTGGATCTACTGAAGCAATGACTGTTATCAGTTTAAGATTTGACTTTGGTTAGAAGTAGTACAGGTAATGCCTATATGGAAGTAGCGTTAATGTATTTTCTATAAATATAGTAACTCTGTTCACGCCAACAAAAACACCGGTTTGAAAGCCCCTTGCATATCCCGTGAAGAAGCAGCCGAGACATAAGAAATTCACCTGTATCTGAGTTAAATATGTTGGAACATGTTATCGCCAGCTTCCTAACTTTAATTTCCTGCACTCCGAAACAGACGCAGTGAAATCAAAATGTGAAATGCAGTAGATATGTGTTTGCCATTAACTTATCATTTTTAACGCTCTGCTAAATATATCTTCACATGTGCCGATTTCTGTAATCCTTCCGCAATAAGTAAAACGAACATGCGCTGGACCCGACCTCTGTATTCATGCTTATTAATATGCCGGTTGTTACTCTTATCTGTATGAAACAAACGGAAATTAAATTTACTGGAAGTATACCAGCCAGCATATATGTAGCTAGAAGCAAGAATTATATTTTGTAAGGTGTATTTTACAATTGCTGAATTAAAGGAGAATTAGCTATAACAAGATTGTCATGGCTTTCGAGTCAGTGTGAACATGGCTGCAGTGCCCAAACAGTGAAATTCAGTGCGGAATTCGGAACCTTCTGTTTAGTCTGTTGCCTCCATGAAATATTTTTTCTGTTGGATATATTTTTTTTGCAAAAACATTGAACAAATTTGTACTTACAAAAAATACAATACCACGATTACATAAACCAGTAGCAAGAACGACGGCAATTTTTTTTTTATTACACTTACCACCGTGGCCAAGTTTGCTTAGCAGCTACATGATGTTTCAGGTTCGAATCCTGGGCAAGTCTCGATTAGAAATGAAAAACATGACAGTAAAGACGTAGTTACTTTATTTTTCATTACTTTGTATTGCAATTACCTTGCTTTTACGTAGAAAAAAGAGAAAATCATGTGCACGTGCGACACTAGCGCTTACTTAGTGGCGAAAAATGTTATTTGCCAAGCTAAAAGCATTGAGCTTCCCAACCTGAGAAGAATAAACCTTACAAGGACTTAACTCCTCGACAACAAGGAGGTAATTAGAGAAGGAGCAAGTTGCTCAGAGAAGCAGGAACGGAAAAAGTATAGGCCATGGCCTGCAGTAATAAGCCATCCCAGCATTCCCATGGCGTGATTTCAGAAAACCATGTAAAAACAGTATCAGGGTGGTATGACTGGAAATATAGCGAAATCCACCCGAACGTGAAGTCAGTATTCCATCGCTGTCCTAATTAATAATAATTAATTATATTTTGAATTAATTTAATTATTTAACCATTTTTCATTTATAATTTATCCTTTGCGCGTTAAAAAATACGTATGAAATATGTTATTTATTGATAACTACTTCGCGAAAACCGAGTCAGTTTCTAGTTATATGCGATTGGTTGAAAAAAAAAAAAAGACTAGTACATTCACTATTAACCGCACTTTTTATGCACATCGTCCTTTAAAGACGTGTCTTGCGCATACTAAATTCATAGCGAACTGAGTCTAAGTCATAAATGAAACCGTGTTCTGGTTTTATATGTAAGTTTCCGTTAAAGCTGTTCGATTACCAACAATTTTTTCTATGTTTTTTATTGTATTTCATGGTTTTGTGATATAACATCGATAGCAATTTGAAAAAAAAAAAAATGGCATGTCAGTTTAAAAATAACTTTCAATTACTTTTGAAAAATTATCAAGAGAATTTTGATTTAATTTACAATAAGTTATACGAGCACAATGTTTTATTTCAGCTGAAGTGATTCTTGGAGTCTTGGGAAGGCCCTAAGAAATGTCTTACAAGTCGGGCATTCTGTTCATCTGCGATTACGGTTTAACTTATGGCTATTTGAATGTAAATATTATTGTAAAACATAAAATAAAATTATGTGCGACCCATTGAAAGAATGTAAATGAAATCCCTTTAAATTATTCTAATGACATCAACAATTTATTTTAACTGTAATAAGACATACTAACGATGCAAAATTTTGGCACTTGTATGGCAAAACATATGAATTGGAAAATCCCATAACTTCCGTAATTAATTATGCAAATTAATTTTCCAAATTTTTTTATACTTTCATCAGACTCCTGTGCGATGTAATACCGCATAATTATAAAATACTCATAAAATATAGAAGGTGATTTTTGGCACTTGAACGCCCTTAATGTGGTTCCGCGTTGTGGCGGGGGAAGGGCGTGGTGTACTAAGCAAACATCGGGGTGTGGCTGTGTCAAGAACACATACGTTCGTTTTACGTAAATACACCTGCGTTAGCGGGTAATATTCTCTTTGGTGCATGGGTATGACGTCACAGTAACGAAGTGTATTATTTTGCTTTTATAGGTTGGATCGACAGATGTAGACGAGATATTTCGTTTGGCACCTAGATTATGGCACTAGCGCATCGGAGTCGCAAGATATACTGCCCGGAAATTTTCGCCCACTCCCGAAATTGCCGTCAGTCGCAGCGGGCTTCCACCTGCGCCCCGCGCATGCGCGGAGCCAACTCTAGGCCACGCTCGCATCTTAGTCGTACACCCTATCGAACGAAGTCACGTGTTTTCCAGTCCTGTTATTATCCACGATATTATATCGTCGGAATGGACAACCCTGCAAATGTAACATCGTCGTTTCCGTGGGGCCACGGTGGTGTAGTGGTTAGACTACTCGCCTCCTACCAAGATGAACCGTGTTCGGTTCCCAACGCGGTTGCTCCTGGATTCTCGCATGTGGGAATCGTGCCGGACGATGCCGCTGGTTGGCGGGTTTTCTCGGGGACCTCCCGTTTCCCCCGCCCTTGCATTTCGGCGCTGCTCCGTGCTCACCTCGCTTCATCCCCTCATCGGCTCACAAGACCTCGATGTTAGGAGCCGCCCACAACTCTTCATCACTCGATGTTTCCGTCTCGGTGCCCCCTGTGTCTATCTGATTTTAAAGACTTGTTCACGCCAATAAACGTATTTTCTTTTTAGCCTATTTACCGAAGGAAAGGAAGGTTGGTGAGATCACTTTCCTGTCTGTGTGTGTATGGATTTGTGTGTGTGTGTCTGTGCGTGTGTATGCCCCCCTCCCCGCCCAAAATTTTTAACGCTTGAACCGAATTTCACCAAACACGTTACACATATAAAACTTTGTAACGACACTAAACTTTTAGAGTTTTCTATCACATCGGGCACTTACTTTCAAAATGGTAGCCTTTTTTAAATTTTGGATGATATGTCAAATCTTGGGAAGCATTCAACCGATTTAAACCAAATTTATCATACTTGCATAACTATATGTAAGCATTGAATGTTGATATGAATGTTGTTGTTGGTCTGCCATTTTTAGAAAATAGCACCATTTAAAAAAAAAAAAATTTCCACCATATTTTGAAAACTATTAAACCAATTGTCACCCAATTTGACATGTAAGTATTACTATGGTAGGCCATGTAAATGTAAGTGATTAAACTTTTTATTAGTTACTTTTTTTAATGGTGGCCATACAATTATTTAAAGTTTATTTAGTATATCTGCCTTATCATTTAACCAATTTCGATCAAATTTTGTAGACTTTTGTCAGCCATTTTGTAAGATAGCGCCTTACAAATAAATTAATTTCTTTTTCCATAACTCGGTAAATAATCAAACAATTTTAACCAAATTTGGCAAGTAGGCAGTACTGATACAGGTGATGTTTAAGTGATGTGTGTTAGATAGCGCCATGCGAATAAAATAAAATTTTTATATCATATCTCGAGAAAGAATTGATAGATTCCTTCTAAATTTGCAAACAGAGAGTACTGTAGCAGGTGGTGTATACTGGTATGTTTTTGTAGATCAGGCACTTATTTTCAAAATTGTGGTTATATAAACAATTTAGCTCAGTATATTTTACTTACCAAAAAAATTCTAACTTAACTTTGTATGCTGGTCGTACCTATTATCACCATCAAATTGGTCTATACAGAGCCTCATTTCTCTGCCATTTTGTAATATAGCCCTACCAATAAGAAATAATGGTTTTATCTTGTATCTCGGGAAATAATCAACCCATTCTTACAAAATGTGGCGAAGATGTGGTACAGTGGTAGGCCATAATAATAAATGTATTTTTAAAAGTAGGACACACTTATTTTCAGAATGGCGAATATAAAAACATTTTAATTTTGTGGGCGATATCTACGAAACTATGTTATCTATTTTAACTTAAGTTTGTATATTGGCAGTATACAATCATCGAAATTGCTACTACATTACTTTTAGTCCTCCATTGATGTAGATCGCCACATGAAAATTATGCAGGTTTCATGCCATATCTCGAGTACCAACCAACCGATTCCCACCAAATGTTACACTGTAACCTTTTAACTAATTTGTACCAAACTGTGCACACCATAAATGCTACAGAAGGCCGTGTAAACTTTCATGATTAAATGGGCCAGACAACGATGTTCAAAATGTTACCTTGATAAATCAATTTGACATATATTAAACAATTTAACCAAATTCAACAAAAATTTGTATGTAGACAGTATACATTATAAGCATCTTATATAGAGCCTCCTTTTTCTGGCAATTTTGTACGATAGCATCAAATAATAAAATACAATTTTTTTTATGTTTTCCCAGGGATTAAACAACCTATTTCCATCAAATTCTTCACAAAAGTAGCGCTACGGCACGCCATGTCAACTTGCGTGTTTTATGTGGCTCAGTCACTTATTTTTAAAATAAAAGCCCTGCGAATATATTAGGTTAACAAACCGTATCATTCGAAACATTAAACTGATTAAATCCGAAGTTAACTCTCCGAATTCAACCTCCGTAATGCAGTGGATTGCACGCTAGCTTATAGTACGAGGTTTTTCTGGGTTCAAGTCCCTGTAAGGCATGTGTGTATTTGTAATAGTCTCACTACTGTTGCATAATTTTCTGGTTTCATTTATAATGTCATTGCTTTCAAAGAGAGTACAAGTCCTTCCTACCAACTCACATTTTAAGAAATTATTTAAAAATTAATTGCACCCATGTTGAGGAAAGTAGGCTTATTAGTCATATCAGTAACAGCTTGTTTTCATTTCCAGGCGATTTCTCACGGCCGTCCACCATTCCACAGGAAAGGCAGCTCAAACAGCTTCGTCTTTATACACAGTCACTAATGTACGGTCGAGGTGTGTTCGCCCCCAGGCCCCTTGCTTACTGGCTAGCTGGACGCTCATCACTAATTGATTACCAACTTCAACACGCCGCCACAACGAAGCTTCATAATCGGTTTACTGCCGCCGGTTAATTGCGTTTCGCCCCCGCGGTTTGCCCGTCTCTCGGGCCCCGTGCACTCGCCCCTCTATTACCCCCTTTCATAGCCACCACGCGGCGGAGGGGAGGGCAAATAGACTACAAATAACACTCGGGTAATTACTCGGCACGGTCGATGCCCATACACGCGCCCACTAATTATCAACACAAACTGCTCGCAACACGCGTCTCTTGAGTGAAGCTGACGGCCGAAGCTTAGTTGTAATGACTGTAGAGGTTGCAGTGTTGTTTAACTGCATATCCCTGTAAAATACTCTACACACACACGTATGTATACGCAGACCTACTGTAATAGGTACTCGGGGCCACGACAGTTTAGTGGTTAGACTATTCGCCTCCCACCAAGGCCAACCGGGATCGATTCCCGGCGGAGTTGCCCTCGGATTTTCGCTTGTGAGAATCGTGCTGGATGATGCCACTGGTCGGCAGGTTTCATCTGAGATCTCCCGTTTTCCCCACTATTGCATTCCGGCGCTACTCCATTCTCACCTCGCTTCGCCCTCATCGGCTCTCAAGACCACGATGTTGAGAGCCGCCCAAATTTATCCGCTCTAATCCACTCTAATGTGCATTCGTTCAGACTTTACGGACGGGTAATCTTGGATTCATACTTGAGATATGGAGGTTAAACAAGAAGTTACTGATAACTAACGAGCATACTTTCCTCTACATGGGTGCAAATAAGTTTTAGTGAAGTTCTCGTAAGATTAGATAGTAGGTAGGCGTTGACGTCTCATTGACAGCAATATCATTAGAGATGAAACCAGAACCATGTGAAATAGTAAAAAGACAATTGAATTACACGAGTGACTTACCCGGGATTCGAATTCAGAAAACTCTTAAAATTAAGCGAGCTTGCAATTAACTGCATTACGGAGGTAGGGTTCGGAGCATCAACTTCAGATGTAATCAATGTAATGTTTTGGAAGATAGGGTTCACTAACCTTAAATATTTACTATGCCATCATTTTGAAAATAAGTGTCTGAGACACTAAAACACATAAATTTACATTGCCTACCAATCGGTTGATTGGTCTCCGAGATATAGCATAAAAACTCCATTGATCGTGTAACGATATTCGTAAATGGAGGCCAAGAAGTTTATATATTATCACATTCGATTATTGTCATAAATACAATATAAAAAATTAAATTTAAATCAGTTACGTAGTTTTGTATATATAGCACACTAAGCTAAAATGTTTTCATACGCGCCATTTACCAAATAAGGAACTTGCATACTTAAAACATATGAATAAATATAGCCTACCACAGTACAACTTCTTCACCAAATTTGAAAGAAATCGGTTTGATTGTTTCCGAGATACGGCATGAAAACTGAATTATTAATGTGGGGTTATCTTACAAAATGGCGAAGAAAATTATGCTTTGCTTAGATAATTTGGATGGATATAACGGATAATGTCAGCATACAAAGTAAACTTGAAATTATTTTCGCAGTTTCGTTTATAAACATTTGGAGCTAAAATGTTTGTTCATATGGCCGCCATTTTGAAAATATGTGTGTCTGACCCTCTCAAAATTTACCAGTTTACGTAGCCAGCCATAGTGCTACTTGTTTGCCGAATTTGGTAGAAATTGGTTGTTTTTTCGGAGATCACATAATTTTAATTTGTCAAGTGATACTATATAACAGAATGCCAGACAAAAGATATTTTGTGTGTACACATTGGATTGTTGTAATATATACAGCCATTACACAGTGTTTCATTGGAACAATTCCATGGTTTAGACGATATAACATACAATACTAAAATAGCTATACTATCACCATTTTGAAAATAATTTTTTTACATTACTAAAACATATCGGTTAACATTACCTACCGCAGTACAATTTGTTTGCAATATTTGGTTGGAATGGGCCAATCTTTTCCCGAGATATGACATATGAATTTTATTTATTCGCTTCCAAATGGAGGACAAAAGAGACTCCATGGAGACATATTCGATGTTTGTTATATATACTCCTAGTATACAAAGTTAAGTTGGAATTGATTAAATGGCTTCGAAGAAATAGCATACTATGCTAAAATAACTATATGGCAGCCATCTTGAGAATAGGTGTCTGGCATACTTGAAACATATTTGTACCTATTAACCGAGGCAGTACAACTTGATTGCCAAATTTGGTTTGAATATGTCGATTATTTCCTGAGAATTTACACAAAAACTTGATTAATTCATGTAGCAGTATCTTACAAAACGGCGGACAAAAGTTTTTTTTTTGCTTATATGATGCTCGTAATTGATACTGTCAGGACACAAAATTTGGTTGAAATTGACCAAATGCAATGGTAAATATATCAAATAAACCTGAAATATTTTTATTGTCGTCATTTTGAAAATACGTGCTTAATAACATTCATTACATATATTTGCTTGGCCTATAATATTATTATTTACTTGCCAAATTCGACGAAAATTGGTTGACGAGTTGGTTTTTCAGATATAACGAAATCTTTTTCTTCATGTAGCGCTATCTTTCAAAATGGCTGACCAAAGTGGCATTTGTTTGTCTTATATATTGCTTGTAGTGGGCACTGTCAGCGTACAAAATTTGGTTGAAATTGGTTAAAACGGTGTTGTAATAATATTAAAAATAACCTTAAATATTTGTATGACTGTCATTTTGAAATATGTGTCTAATTATGTTAAACTCCTGACATTTATCTAGGCAATCACAGCATTACTTACGTGTAAAATTTTGCGAAAATTGTTTGAGAAGTTTTCGAGATATAACATAAAAGCTTTATTTTTTCACGTGGCGCTATTTGTCAAAATTGTAGACCAACAACAATATTTACCTCTGGCTCATATACTTACAATTTGCGCTGTTAGCATACCAAAATTGGTTTAAATCGGTTGAATGGTTTAATGCAGACTCCACCATCAACCCCTGAACCACCCATCTACAGAAATTTATCATTGGTCTTACATAACAACAATTATCCTTGACCCATACCAATCAATCGTATCTACCCATTGGCCACTAAATCACGACCTGAAGACAGTTATTCTTGTTTCTAGTACTGAGGATTATAAAGTTTATTAGTTATTTCATCTTAGGTATCTAACGCCATATAGCTCCCATGTCGTACATTTCTAAACCCATTGTCTCGGTGACAAAGCATGCATTCTTCGTTTTGGCCGGCCTGGCCCAGGAGAATGAAAGGAAAATCAAAGATGGCCGAAGTTGGCCAGGAATGACAGAGGAGGAGGTTTAGGCGCAATGTCATCCAAGATGGCTGCCGTGGCGCCGCGGCTCCGCAGTTATCAACCAGGTGCCGGTGAATAAGCCATTTACTACTTCCCATATCGTTTGTAGTTTAAAATCGGCATATTTAAGCCGCGGTGTTGCGGTATGACCAACGCTGATAAAACCACATATCTGAGCTCAGCATGGCGATTCTCCCCTTACACGAGGCTGGCTATGAAACGTTTCCTAAATCCAGAGGTGCACCATTGGCTTTGCCATGAAGGGTAACGGCGACGTGTGCTTGCTTGCTTTCAGGAGAAGGTGGACCTGGGTGAGCTGATGCTGTCGCTCTGCTACCTGCCCACCGCAGGCAGGCTCACACTCACCATCATCAAGGGCAGGAACTTCAAGGCCATGGACATCACCGGGAAGTCGGGTAGGTCACCGTCAGGCTGCTTAAGCGTGCCGCTGAAGGCCGTATGCCACGATCAAATTTTCCGTACAAGCTTGGGCGGGAGTTTCCACGAAACCTGTTACCCGAGTCTGCATGCAAGAAGTTATGGAGGGTTGTTTGTAATAATTTTTTTCAACGATACTTGTTGCCGCGCAAGTGAAGACGAGTGCATTTTTAATTATTTTACTTTTGATACCGTGGTTTAGGAACAATATTCAGTCATGATTTCAGCATTATGCGTTTATGCACAGAGTCTAATC
Organism: Clitarchus hookeri; assembly: GCA_002778355.1. NCBI lineage: Eukaryota > Metazoa > Arthropoda > Insecta > Phasmatodea > Phasmatidae > Clitarchus > Clitarchus hookeri. The sequence continues at coordinate 119,147 of NQII01005185.1, read as the reverse complement.
GTTTTGTTGTTATAGCTGGAACGTTTGTGTTAAATAAACAAGAATGACTACCATAATTTTCACACAATGCTGTTTTATAAACAATACACATTTTCGTGGTTTTTCCTGTACTATTTATTCGTTCTCAATAGTCTTATCGCTGTTTCTCAAAACTAAAAAAAAATATAAAAAAAAATAAAAAAAAATTACTCTGCCATTTTCTCTCACACTCTGATTGGCTTGAATCTCAACCGTGCAGGAAACATTCCATCAAAAAATTGCACACAAACAATTACAAAAACCGTCCATGAAAACGGCCAATAGATGGCCCAATCTTCCATAGAACCATCCATACAAGCGACTATGCAGGCATGCATGGAATCGTCCAAGGAATCTTCTATCGTGGCATACAGGCTTTACACAAATTCTTATTGCTCTGCATTTTAACTTTTACTTGAAACGGCAGAGTAGGTTTTACATAAGGAGTCCGTCTAGGTGGAACTGTTTTTAGCGTCGGAGGCAGGGAAGCCCGGGGACGATAATGTCTTCATTTTTACGCCCATCGAGAGCGCCAACGCCACTAAGCGCAAGGCTCGGAACTGGCGTGCAGTGTCCTCGTCATGTTGCGTGTGTAAGGAGAGGGATTATGGGGGTTTTGCCACATCGGGACCTGGGACCGAAGCATCGGAGCTGTTCGTGTTCTATCATTTCGGTCGGGTGGCGGCCATAATTGAACCAGGTGACCTTGACATATTACTTTGAAATTGGTGACATTTGACCTTCACCCTGATGTCCTTTGATACCCTGTTGACCTTCGACCTTAACCCCGGTGCCTTTAACCCAAACAATCCAAAAAATCCAAACAATTCAAAATTTTTTTTTAATATTTAAAAATTATTGAAAATTATTAAAAAATTTATATAAAAATGTATTAGGAACAACTTAATTCCCGAAAGTACCTAACACATCCTCCACAAACACGCATTCCACCATATTTGTAGGTGCATTCCACCATATTAGTAGGCTTCACAGCCACCGTACGCCATTTTTTTCGTTTTTCATTTGTTTGTACATTACTGTAGTTTGTCTCTCACCTTCGTTCAACCGCCATCTTGTTTTTTTTTCGTTTTTCATTGGTTTATACATTACTGGAGTTTGTCTCTTACCTTCGTTAGACCGTCATCTTGGTTTTTTCGTTTGTCATTTGTTTTACATTGCTGGTGCTGTCCCCAGCACCGGGGCTAGCAGACGAATGGCCCCTCTCCACTCCCCCTTCCAACATATTTAATTGGCCAATTACGCCACCCCCTTCCAATATATTTAATTGATCCGCCAATGGTTCCAATTGGCTAATTACTCGAATGTTTTCGGAAACCTTCATTCGACTAATTAGTTGGTTCCCTTCCACCCCATTACAATATATTTAATTGCTCCTCCTATAATCTAATTGGCTAATTATCCCACCCTCTCCCAATATATTTAATTTCTCCGCCAATGTTTCTCATTGGCTGATTTCTCGTACGTTTTCGGAAACCTTCGTTCTACCAATTAGAAGCGTTCGCTCGAACGCCGCCTGCCGCCGGCCGACCGGAATGACAGAGCACGAACAGCTCCGACACTCCGGTCCCAGGTCCCGATATGCTTAGGTCTCCATAATCCCTCTACTTGTATAGTCCATTGATGGTTACTTGCATTTGTTCTGAAGCCCGGCTAAAGTTCTAGTTTCAGACTATCCCTCCGCCTCATGTAAACAAAGCTTTACTCTTTCAGAGCCCCTTTAATTTACGGTTTCAAGTGTTGCAAATAAAAAATTGTACGATGCGTTCCGTACTTAAGTCGACACAACACTTTGTTTTATTGTCACAGTCAATGAGATGTAGGCTATATGTTTCGCTACAGTAATATGAACCAATTATCACATAAACCACAATGGCGGTTTACGAGTCATTTTGCCATAGTTGGGATAATTAGTCATTGAGCTTCGAAGTGTGCATTCAAGACCAAAAATTACCTATACGTGCGTAATTTACACAATTGTGTACAATTGGTATGAATGGGTTACGTACGTCTAGAAAATTACACCAAAGGTACAACGAATCGTATTTGTGCGCACTCAGTTTAATTGTATTTTGCACGAGAAATATTTCTACTAGGGCATTACCAACACAACTATTTGCTTACTGTTTTATACCTTTTAATCGTGAATGAAATAATTTATAGTAAAAAAATAAGTTGAAATTTAAACTAACCAAAAATAAGACACTTGCATGTTAACAGAAGTATAAAACGCGAGTGATACATGGCATATTTAGGAAGGAACGAAAAATGTCATACAAAGGGGTGATTTCTTAAAGGTTTGGTTCAAAAGGTGTGAAGATTCAGCGAATAGACTATAGGAAACTACATAACTTGAGACCGGAACAATTGGCGAGTTCATTGGCCGCAGTGAGAGTCCGTGGTCGGGGCTGAATTTCACGGCTTGTTTGATGCTGGCTCCTGCTCCTCGAGGAGGTGTCAAATTGTAAACGTAATACAAACGTACATGTGTTTGAAGTTCAACTTGTGTATAAATTAATACGCGAATTTCTCAGGTCTCTATTACAGGATGTGTCTGAAAAACACCTACAAGCTCCGCCTGCGTATTCCGTATGAAAAACGTTGGTCGGAACACATATTAGTAATGTATGTTCGATGACGCTTCTTACTGACGGTACTCACGTGATGGCGGAACTCACACGCGTGTTTATTGCACGTATTACAGAAACTATTTGAAAATAAACAATAGCATTCACGATGACGACTGTGTAATCTGCTCGTTGAAGTTGATGGCGCGCACTTTGGGAAACTACTTTAAGAAGTAATATGTTACGTAAGTAGCGCGGTGCTTGCTCGTCAGGTGCGGTAACGCAGTGGTTTCCACGTTTGTGCACGAATTCCTCTGCAAACGGCGGGGTTTATACAGTTGAATCACGACAAAAATTTTCGTTAATTTTAAAGTGCTAATTTATAACCCGCCGCTGGAAAACCAATTAAGCTTCGGAATCACAGACATTTATGCGACAATAGAGCTGCAACCCGTATTCTCTCCGTGGCATAATTTTATGGCAGTGACTGGATATGCTGTGGTTGCAGATATTCGTTCAAATACAAATTATGATGGATGTAATTTGTCCATTTTAAATCATTTCTGTAATATTTACAATAAACATGTGTTTCGGCTCCATATTAAAGGGCGCGTATCATTCTCACTATGACTCGTCGACCATATACACTGTAAAAAAAAAAGTTGTGTAATTTGACACGTGATGTATGTGGCAGCAGAGTTTCCACCAACATCCGTGTGGTTTTACATCAACCAAGTTCACTTGTTTTTACTTTTGTGTAACGCTAAGAACGCCATTCATACCAGTAAAATAATCAAGCCAATGTGCTTGTATAAATACAAGCTGTTGTGTCAAATAACACGTTATACTTGAAAGAAAGCACATCTTAAATGTTTATGTAATTTTACGCATGTTTGTGTAATTTTACATTATGGTAGTTGTAAGTTTTAATTGGTTTTTCCCCCCAAAAATTGCACACGCAAATCGCGCGATATGCACATCCTTTACACTTATGAATTATATATTGCGGCCTTGGACCATCAGCTCTTGCGCATTTCACCACCTGAAAATGTTCTGGCTGTCACGTGAATCGCGTCAGTGACCCTTGTAGTAGTAGCCGACCGTCGTTAACCACTAGACTAACACAACTCACGACTGTTCAAGATAATTACCTCGAATAATAAGTTGCGGATGGTATCATGTATGGTATATAAGCGAAGCGATAGATGCCATACTTGGCTGTGTTTGGCATAATCTGGCAATGTTTTCGAAAACTGTTGGACGTTTTCAAAACACGTTTTTATTCCCCGCCATGCTTAGTTTGACTGAGTAAGACCTTGTAGCCGTGAGACGACTGAGCTGTTCAAAACAATCACTTCACGCGTTCGTTAAATAAAACATAACTTTCTGGGCTGCCTACTCAAGCAAATGGGGCTACAGTTAATTTTTAAGTAAATTCATTCTTTGTTTATAATAATGGTATTTTCACTCAAGTTGTAAATATAAATTTACGTTTATTTAGTCATTGTAAAATTGCACTATGTCTTTTTACAATCATAACAGCGTATTAATACAATGAAAGTGCAGTAATAAAATGAAAAATGAAGATGTTTATTACTTGTGTTGATGTATTTTTACACCTACTTTCAAACGTGTAATATTACATCAACTTTCTAGAGATTTATAAGCCTTATTGTAGTCTTAAAAACATTTCTGTAGAATTACACATTCTGTAGTTGTTTTCCAAAAATTACACATACAAAAATGTCAAACTACCAAATCTTTCTATGTGAATATGTACACATTTCTTACAGTGTGTGGCATATATTGTTTCGACTCCTGTTCTCATAAGAATATGCAGGAGGGATGTTTGTCGGTGTTTTTCAGACTCATTTTGTATATAATACAGTACAAAAACGCTTGAGTAACGTTCACGAATTTCATACCATAATGACTGAAGGGAAATAGCTCTGTTTATTCAAAATGAGCATGACTTTGAAGACGATTGCAGGTTTTCGCGGCTAGTGTGACAGTGGATGTCTTGCGTTTCGAGACAAGCCGTCTGGAATCGGCGGAGTATATCGTCGTTTCATCACGCATTGCCACAGTCGTCTTCATGGCCGGAAATTTACGTAGAATCTTTGTCATTTTACGGAACTTCTCGTGGCTTTAAAAAACTTTTTCTGAATTAAATGATTAATTTTTGTATTGCTTTGCGTTTTTGATGATACTAAACCAATTTTTTTTTGCTATGTGAGTTTTACATGATGCATGCAAATAAATAGTAAAACACAGTCAAAATTTTAACGCTAGAACTGGCCCACTATTACAAAACAAATCAGCTTCTGAGAAATGTAAGTTGTTTTTTAACGTAAACATTAACTGAAATATACAGAGTTCTACCAACAGTTACTAGGAAACAATCGTTGTAACACTTAATTTTTTATTAATATCCACTAAATTTACTTGCTTTTGTTTTAGGCACTTAACTGTAATACTTATTGTAAACACTAAATTGATCAAATTACTCAAACATTTTGGCGTCTCTTGAACTACCAATGATACTAGTTAAGTTGATGATGATAGTATTAATATTAAATACGGCGGACTGGAAGAAGAAATTTAGCATAGCTTATGAACAGTGTACTGGGGCGCAATGATAATTTTTTCGCTTATCGGGAGCCATTTTACGTAGTGGAATCAACAAGTAGGGCGAAAATTGCCTTGGCAAGAAGTTTAGTGGCCACCTGCCTATCAGTTATCGTAAACTCCGCTACGCCCAGCCAGTGATACGCCCGTAATTGGGATCCTGATAAGCGGACAAGATGAATGAGAATTGCACCTCCAGCTAGCTGTTTAACCAGGTACTGGGAAAGTACTTGATTCAGTACTCTCTACTTCCAGCACTCCCGAACAAATGTATCACGTGAAAGTTTCACGAAAATATGGCCTCTACTATTGTGTTAATCGGGGTAATTATTTCCACCCCGTGTATTAACGGGTGGCCTCCATGGCCCAGTTCACAAGCAATTATTCGGATCATATAAGATTTAAAGCTTTAATCTCGGGGTAGCGTAGTTTTAAAACGAATGTTCAAGTTAACACAAAATACATTACCCAAACAAAAAGCACGTTTTCGATAAGACACACAACTTTATCTCATCCACCTGTGGCTTGTTATGGGTATGATCTTGTTACGTACGACCAATTGTACTCGCTTTCTTGTGTTTAAAAAAAAAAACCAGCTTGTGATGTAGTAGACGAGAAGCTTCTTTTATATATAATTTCCTTCATTTTTAATAGAAACAGCTTTTGGAGTGTTCGACGACTCTTAAGTTCACTTATTTGTAATTGTTACTTGTTTTTATTAAGAATCAAAACTTTACGCATTACCACACAGACAGGTTTCGGAAAAAATATTGTTGTCTTAACTGAGAGAGGCACTGTTACAGGACAGATCTTAAATTAGGAAACGGAAATGAGTTTGCAGCAACGACAATAAAATTGGGGAATTTTATCCCAGTATGAGGTACAGATATAAAATGATTATACTGATTTGTCCAATAATAGAAATATATAATAAAAATTAAAACTCAACAATAATTGCATAGTTAATTGGTTGATTATTCCGAACTATTTATGATTCAGAGCTATCTTGGCTTCCTAGATAGAGCCACGCCATTGTGGAAGTGTTCTCCAACATAGCAGGTATAATCAGGGATGCAGTAAAACTGTACAACTGTACTGAAACCCTGATGATGCCTGCTGCTATGTGAGGCGAGGCGAAACGTCGGAGAACACTTCCACAATGACACGGCTCAACCTCGAAAGTCAAGATGGCTCTAAAGACAATGGCCTCCAAAGCCTGCAAACATCTGGTGACTCAGTTTTTCTGGATAAGCAAGAAACAGCGTCCGGGTAGTAATGGATATGATCAACTTCAGTTATTTAGATCATCGTAAAAATGGCGCTACATATTTTGATTTACACGGAACTTTTATTTCTGAAGACGATAGAAGAGGAATTCGGACACATGTTTATAAATGTAATTGGCGTGCACACAACGAGTGCAAAAGATACGAGCAACTTCTTTATTAGTATTTTTACAACTTTTTCTTAATGACGTGACAATAACAGCTGAGAAAATAAATTTTCAGTGCATATAAAATATTTTTTCTGCTAGACGTAATTAACTTTTCTGCTCGATGAATCTCACAATAAAGTAAACACTCGGCTTCCAGAAGTGCTCAGTTAAGGTTAGTTCTACTCAGGTTAGGAACAAAACGTGATTTCTTATGGGAGAGTTCGGCATAGGGAAAATTTCCACCGCTAGGTGCGCAATGTTCCAAAAGGTAATTTTTAATTAAAATTTCAAGCTACGTTAATTATAAAAGAGAAAAATTTTACTTTATTACGAAGCTATTTTATTTTTGATTTATGATTATTACAATTCTCCTGTTTTTTAAATGTAGAAAATAGAGATAATTTGGTACCGTGCCGACACTAGCGCTCACCTAGTGGCGAGTGTTTTTATTTGCCAAGCGTTGAACGTTGATGTTGCCAACCTGTGGTAGAAGTAACCTGAGCTCAGTTCACCGCAAAGAGCTCTCAGTTGCGGCGCAAAAGGGCCGGCGCACGCACGCTCTAGGCGAAGTGGTCTGCGGCTGACGTCAGCGCGCTCCTGGGGTTATTGATCACGCACGCGCTTAAGTAAAAAGAAACACTCGCCCAGTGTCGGAGGAAACACGGCTCGCAGACGACACGACGCCACTGCCGCGAGTCTCTGTCACCACAATTGAAGGCCCGACTTCGCCCCCCACCGCAGTAATTCTTCCGTTTTTTGGCGTCGTAATTTCGGAGTCGTAGTACTTACTGACAATGTACGATTATAGAAAATTTACGTTTTTACGAGTTGTTTAATAATTTTGTGCGTAATTATGTCTTTGTGTCATCTGCTGGCTGTAAAATGTCCAGGACATATTTAAATTTTATTAATAAGTTCTCGACATTTTACAACGAGCAGATAACACGCAATTAAGATTAAGCACAAAATTAATAAACAATTTTGTAAAATGTAAATTTGTATAACCGTGCATTGTCAGTAATAACTATGAATCCTAAATAATGACGCAGAAACGAAGATTTTCTGCAGAAGAGGGTGAAGCCGAGCGTTAAGCGGTCTTCCGAGTAAAAAAATTTGTCAACCCCTGGAAGCTACGTTCGGCTGTAAGTAAGCACTGCGGCGGCGATGGAAAACTGCGTAAACAAGTTTCACGTGCGTTTTTTATTTCCTCAGGATTTTAAGTAGTGATCACATGCTTCAAATTCAGCAATCTTTACAGAAATGATTCAGCATTGTCATATAGTTTAAAAACGCTCTCTACTTACAGAGATTTTTTGCTGACACTTGACACTTTTCAGCGACCACATTTATGTTTGAGTGAATAAATGTTTTAATTGGCAACAAAATACTAATTTTTATTGATGTCCTGAGAAAGAATTTAGATCAAAATATTCCACAGCTGTTTTTTTATTTTTTATCAGCTAGGGAGACTATTTAAAGGCGTTCGCGGTTCGCGGTTCGCTAAGCAATTTTAATACCAACCTTTAAAAATAAGTCACTGCCCGTAACTGCGCACATTTTAACATACCCATGATAAAGCTGCAACCGTATAAATAAATGTGGTTCAATTGGTTAACGTCTTATTCAACACCGTAAATTTTAAAATTTTAGGACATTCATGTTATTTAATTTAGTTTCTGTTTGTTTCACGCACTTGAGATCACGCGTTGACATGTTAGCGACCCATTTATATTTTTAACCATTTCAAAGTTCCACTTGATAAACACATGAATAAAGAGAACGGGCCCATGGCAACGTTAATTTTACTTGCAGCGGGAAAACAATGTGGGGGGGGGGGAGAGAAGTAAATCCTAAGCGCAACTTTCAAAAGTGCTCAATCAGCCGCGAATAGAGAGCATACGAAAGTATTTTCTACAGTTTGACAATATTTTACGTTTCGATAAACCGATATCCTTACTAGTTTGGCGAAAATACTAAATCAGGGAAAATATATATATTTTTACACTTTTTAAAGGACGGTAAAAAATTCAGCTTTGAATTTTGCACAAAGGAAATGAAATTATAATTTTCAAACAAGTTTTGACTTAATCTGAACCGTTTCTATAAGTCATATATACTCCATGAAAAATTTCCCTTGAAATTTTATTCTTTGTTAATCTTTATAATCAGAGTTTAATTTCTGGTTGTTACGAACGGGTATTTTACTGTAAAATAAAAAAATGGAACGACAAAGAACCACGCGACGGATTTCCAAAATATTTCGTTTCTATCCAGCCTGGTAACACGAAAATGTGTTTTTAAGCTACTGCTATAGCCAAACATTTCATTTCAGTACGATTTCTGAATTTTTTTCGGCACAAGACATAAGCTTAAAATTCTCGACTCTTTCAGTTTATTTTTGAAAGTTATTATTTTATTGCACTTTTATTATACTACTTCTGCACACCATTCGACACAAGTATAATAGTTCACAAAACTGAGCAGTCTTTAAGATGCAATTCGAGTTTTTCCAGGCGCATTACGCAACCCGCAATAACTCTACTTACTCGAAGGCAATTTTCCTTATGGTTATAGCAACAAACGACATAAAACGCCAGAACTTACCTTTACATTATATTGAAGACGCAGTCGTTCTGGTATGAAACTCGTTTTCAGAAATTGGACATAAGGAATGATTTCATTGTAACCTATATAATTGCCCTTTTTTACTCAAATTTGTGATGAAACTATCAATTATTGCTGAACTTGGAGAACGCATTTTACAATGAAGCAAGTGCACTTGCAATAATGTGAAATATCTAATATATAAAATTCTCCCGTCACAGTGTTAGTCACTGAACTCCTCCGAAACGGCTCGACCGATTTTTATGAGATTTTTTATGTATACTCGGTAGGTCTGAGAATAGATTTATATATATTTTTACACCCCTAAGTAATAAGGGTAGCCACCCCCAAACAATTTATTTTTATTGTTTGAACAAAAATTTTATTTTTTATTTTTTTATGATGTGGCATCAAAAAATACATACCCTCCTAAATTTTCACCCTTCTACCACCAACCCTTATTTTTTTATAGCGATATTAGTAATTTAATAAATTTTACCCTAGGTCGATAACTGATCAATTATCATCGATCATTTATCGATCTAGGTTACAATTTATTCCCACCAGGTGTCTCCCAGTGGCACAGCAAAACAACGTTTGCCGGGTCAGCTAGTATTTTATAATAATGCAACAATTTCGTTACTAAAACCGTAACAAAATTATTCTAGAAGGATATGAGTTATTGCGGGGTGCTTAGTGCCTCTGAAACGCTGGAACTGCCTTTTAAGCGAATTCGTTATTGCTGCTAAACATGTGTTACAAGTAGGCTTCCACAACGTGCAAGATGACATGCGATGACACGCATTTTAATGGTGTAGTATTGTGTTAACAGAAGTGTCCCCTTCAAAAGCAACAATATATGAATAGTATTGTTTCACTGAAAATTATTTTGTGTCGCGTGTTTCACTTACTCGCCCGATATTTTTCGCACATCGGAGACACTTTCCATTTGTCATGCGATACGGCGTGGAGTGCTCTCGTGACAATTATTTCCCCCGAAAATTTCAGCAACTGTGTATAATATTCACTGTATATGTACCTCCTTGTTCACAGAATCGCCTAGCCGGGGTTCGGGGAAATGAGCGCGCCCTCGGAAGTTTTTTTGAAGGTGTTCGTCCTTCCTACTGTCCAAATATATATTTCCGTTAAATAATGGTTTTTAATTATCTTGCTTGCTATTGCGAACCTTTAAACATTTCTTAGTTATCCACACACAACAAAATGTATAAATATAGGAGAAAACCGAACAAAAGCAATGCTACAACACCCATTGTATATATGTACCAAAGACACTATTAACGAAATATGATTTCCTACCAATATTTACATTCTTCCTGTCCATGACCACTGACTTAGACTCGCCTAACTGTGTCAGTAAAACTGTTTTACTTTAAACAACTCATGTTCACACCGTAAGACAGTATAAATATTAAAATAACATGTTCAATACATTTTGCATTTTCAATGTGTAGCTTTAAAAAAGTTACAGTTTTGGAAGGACATCATCTAGATGATGTAGAAGAACTCATCTAAATTTGCAGCAAAATAATACCTGATGAGCGGAGGGCAAAAGGAGTAGTAGGCAGGCTAAACAATGTCAGATCAACTTCTGATAACAAGAAATGACTCTTCGCCTTCAAAATAATAATTTCACACTAAGGAAGCCATTTTAATGGCATTCGTTTGTAGAATAATACTTTGTGGTAGCGAGGCAAGGGATATTCGAGCGAGGGTGAAAAGAGATCGACCGAGTCATTCAAGAATAGGTGGAGGCTGATGCTCAGAATTTCATTGCTAGAAAGGGTGATACATTACGAAGACTTACAGCAAATAAACAGTGTGCTATGCCTGTGAAAATCAATGTATAACAGAAGACACACCTTGATATATGAGATAAAATTAAGCACACACTAATACAATTTATAGAACCAAGAGAAAATTAATCAAAAAGGTTATGAAAGATATAGGATGAATAATCCTCTCACAAGTGACCAAATAACGCAAGGCTTGGAAAACTGCCGCAAAGAAACAATACGACCGAGAACTGAATAAGTAGAATTTTAGAAAAATAGCGACGCTAGGTATAGTTTTGCACAAATATTTTTAGGAATTCGAGAGGACTACAAATCCCTGTTTAAAAGTGTGAAACTATAAGTATATGTGTCAAATCAAACATTTTATTACGTAAGTGAATACAAATTGCAACAGCTTACACTTCTTGTGTTTTTTTTTTGTTCGTCGTATTAAGGAGTACTTTGTCCGACGGAGTAATTTTACAGTAACTAAATATAACTGAATTTATATTACTACATGGATTAAAAATATTAACTGCACAAGCAAAATAACGATAATTTTAGGCTTTCAGAACTTTGAAAATTTGCAATGTCTTGACAAATGGTTAAAACAGCTTCACTATGTTAAATTTAACGTAAACGTTTTCACGCTTATAACGTGAACTTTGAAATTATCTTTGAAAGCATACTGAATGGGCAGAATCTTTTTGGGGTGATTCCATTTACAAAATCAAATGGAAAATATATAGGTCACTTTCTACCTAAATTAAATATTAATGGAGTTATTTGACCTAAAAAAATGCAGATCTTATACTGAATTTTTGCAAAATATTGGAAACGAAGTGTATTATCNATGGAGTTATTTGACCTAAAAAAATGCAGATCTTATACTGAATTTTTGCAAAATATTGGAAACGAAGTGTATTATCTGAACGTTGTTTTGTGACATCGGAATACGAAACATAAGGGCAGGCTCTCATTAATACCTCCCTTAGTAATGAATATAACAGAGGTGGCCACCCTCTTTTTGCAGGCAAATATTTTATAATATGAAATTGTAGACGTATGATAATGGTTCGATGTGCAGCATGGCCTAATGAACCAAATTAGTCGTCTTCTCGTGTCTGCCAAGGACCCGCCGTTTTCGCGTAAAACGCACGCGGAACTTTTGGCGGCAGCGAGTTCCAGACTCGTAGGAAACTACCAACGCTTCCTGCAGGGAATCGCACACTCGCTGCAGCCGGAAACAAACACGCAGCTTCAGCACTGCAAGATTATCAATGTACGGTACGGTACACGCTGTTTACGGTAAGCGCTAAAAATGTTCTCCGTCGCCGTCTTTGCAGTGGGCACAGCAGCGTGCCACACACGCGTGTAGGTAGAATTGCATAAGTACTAGGCACTGTATCGCTGCAGCAGAAGCTTTGCATGCGTTTTACATGAAAACTGTGGGTCCTGGGCAGTTGCAACAACAGAACCATTTTTTTTTAATTTGTTATAACACTCAATAAACCAGCATAAAAAATGCATAATTCCTAAAAGTAAAAACGTTGCCGCAATAAAAGGGCGGCCAGCCTTCGTTACGAACAGAGGTATTAATGAGAGTTTGCTCCTAAGCTGAACATCCTAATAACATAAAACGAAGTTCGAAGAATTNTTACGAACAGAGGTATTAATGAGAGTTTGCTCCTAAGCTGAACATCCTAATAACATAAAACGAAGTTCGAAGAATTTATTTTATTTTTTAAGAGGTTATATATATATTCTTTAATATTCGGTTTATGTATGCAGTGTCAGTAGAATGATATGGTGTGTTTTGGCAGAAGGGGATGGGGGATCGGAGCGTTGAAGCGGTTCATGCTCCGTCAATCCGGTCCACCCCCGGCCATCTTATCCGCCTTGTTGGACGTCGGTGACTTTGACCTTGACATTTGACTTTGGCCCCGGTGAACTTTGACCATGAAAACAAAAAAAAATGCAAAAATGTATAAAAATTGTAATTTAAAAATTATTAAAATAATTACTAAAAATGTACATGTTAAAAATGTATAGTTAAATATTTATTTAAAAAATAAATTCCGGAGGTCCCCATTGCACCACGCCCAGCAGACGACTGACTCCCACCACTCTTCCCTTCCAGTANTATTTATTTAAAAAATAAATTCCGGAGGTCCCCATTGCACCACGCCCAGCAGACGACTGACTCCCACCACTCTTCCCTTCCAGTATGTTTAATTACCCAATGGCCTTACCCCCACCACCAAACAATCACATTCGTTCAACCAATTAGTCACGAGTTCTCCCCCCCTTCCAATACATTTATTTGCCCAATTTCCCCACCCATCAACCGCCATCCATGATTCTAATTGGCTAATTACTCATCATCACCACCAATTACTCCACCCCTACCTATGTTTCTCTAATTACTCACCTCCTTTCGATCCCCTTCCAATATCTTTAATTGCCCAATTCCTTAAACCCCTCCACCCTCACCCATGATTCTCAATGGTTAATTATCCACACCTTCGTTCGACCAATTAGATAGCCAAATGAGAAACATAGGTACGGTTGCAGTAATTGGTGGTGGGGGTGAGTAATTAGCCAATGAGAATCATGTAGGGGGGTGGAGGGGTTAAAGCAGTTGGTCAATTAAATATATTGGAAGAGGGTAGAGCGAACGTGACTAATTGGTAGAACCTATGTGAGTAATTGGTGGTGGAGGTGGGGAAATTGTGTATTTAAATATATTGGAAGGAGGGAGTGGTAGGGGTCCTTCGGCTGCTGGGCGTAGTGGTGCGGAGACCCCGGATATGTAAGCATTGGTAAATAAAATTTATATTTATAAATTTTTTAACAATACGTTTTAATAATACTTTTGCAATATTTTTTTAATAATTTTTTATTAATTGTTTTTATAAATTTTTGGGATTTTCGGGTTTTTTATAAATTTTGTTTTTAATTTTTAATTTTTTCTGTTTTCAATGTTAAAAGTCACCGGAGTCAAGGTAATATGTCAAGGTCAAGCGACATCTAACATGGTTGATAAGATGGCCGCCTGGAACCGGAATAACGGAGCATGAACTGCTCCGACGCTCCAATCCCCCATCCCCTTGCGACAAAACATACCAAATAATTCTACTAGTGTCCTATATATTACTCCCAAATAGTTTCCATAAGAAATCACCTCACGAAATTAGTCTGTCAAATATTTTAAAATCCTGTGTATGTTTAAGNTCCCAAATAGTTTCCATAAGAAATCACCTCACGAAATTAGTCTGTCAAATATTTTAAAATCCTGTGTATGTTTAAGTAACAATCGCAAGTATTAAAACAACAAAATGCATTTATTTTCTCTGTATCAATACAGAAAATACTTTGTTTGGCGTAGTATTTATCAACAGTAAAGACATTGGAGTTCATAACCAGGTTATTTCTCTGTACACAAATACAGAGATTGTGTTCGCTTTGTAAGCAGTATAGGTTTATTAAAATTTTACGAGAAAGTTATTGAAAATATACTACAGGAGTATCCTACTCGATTCTTTAATGAAAACAGATATTCCATTCTGTAATAACTAAAGGAAATAATTGTTCATATGACACCTTTTCAGTTGACTTCNATTGTTCATATGACACCTTTTCAGTTGACTTCAATTTATTATGCATGTCTTGGACGAATGTCATAGAGGAAGCGAGTTCCGAAGTGTTAAAAATAATTAACTTTCTTACTATCGATAGAGAAGTTTTACACAACCCCAGACCGCAGCTGTGTGCAGTTGTAATGATGCACTACCCATGGGCGGGGCAGTCAGACACATATTAAGTCTACAGTGCCAAAAAACGGAAACCCTAGAGTTGTATCCCAGTCAGCAGGTACCTGACTGCTACACATGTATTACCATCGGACGTTTGCGCGGAAAGTAGTNTCCCAAATAGTTTCCATAAGAAATCACCTCACGAAATTAGTCTGTCAAATATTTTAAAATCCTGTGTATGTTTAAGAAACAATCGCAATGATTAATATAACAAAATGCATTTATTTTCTCTGTATCAATACAGAAAATACTTAGTTTGGCGTAGTATTTATCAACAGTAAAGACATTGGAGTTAATAACCAGGTTATTTCTCTGTACACAAATACAGAGATTGTGTTCGCTTTGTAAGCAGTATAGGTTTATTAAAATTTTACGAGAAAGTTATTGAAAATATACGACAGGAGTATCCTACTCGATTCTTTAATGAAAACAGATATTCCATTCTGTAATAACTAAAGGAAATAACAGTTCATATGACACCTTTTCAGTTGACTTCAATTTAGTATGCATGTCTTGGACGAATGTCATAGAGGAAGCGAGTTCCGAAGTGTTAAAAATAATTAACTTTCTTACTATCGATAGAGAAGTTTTACACAACCCCAGACCGCAGCTGTGTGCAGTTGTAATTATGCACTACCCATGGACGGGGCAGTCAGACACATATTAAGTCTACAGTGCCAAAAAACGGAAACCATAGAGTTGTATCCCAGTCAGCAGGTACCTGACTGCTACACATGTATTACCATCGGACGTTTGCGCGGAAAGTAGTNCTAGAGTTGTATCCCAGTCAGCAGGTACCTGACTGCTACACATGTATTACCATCGGACGTTTGCGCGGAAAGTAGTTTACAGCGCCTGCAAGATCTGCATCTTCTTTAACTCTGCAATGTCGACAATTGCCTATTAAACAGCCGCTGCGCGAAGAAGTTTTGACAAATGATTACGGTCAACTTCAGCATATACGGACGCGTGGGTTAAGAGTGAAATATTGTTTCATCCCATCCCCCGCCCTTATGAGTTTAACAAGTGGATATAGAATCATCCGTGTTAGCCTTCATACATATTTATTATTATTACTGTTATAAACAACAATATACTGCATGTACGTTACAGAGTTTGTAATGTGATAACTTCATATCTATATATTTTCCAACTGGTTTAATGAGAATATTAAGAGAGTAATAAGGGCAGGGAAGTTAATGATCAAAATGGTTTTAAGAAATGTATCAGAATCAGCGTGACACCCACCTATAGTTATGTGAAAAACTTTTAGTTCATTCAAGATCGCAAACCTCTGAAAATTGTCGTTCAAAGTCATCTTGATCCATGAATGGGATTTGATTTTCCAGATTATCATCCCAAAATACATTGTAGCCCCTAGATTGTTGAGCTAGGGAGGAAGCGTCTGGTATACGTACAGCATCAGTGTTGCAAATGGAGGTTAGGCAGTTCTTGGCTTTGTCGTTTGCCAAGTTTTCAGTTAAGTGGGTTTCTTCCACCTATCTCTGGGCTTTCGCCGACGATTAATTTACGAGTAAAGTTTTTATAAAATATTTTGGTATACATACATATAACTCCTTTTTTTTTTTNTCGCCGACGATTAATTTACGAGTAAAGTTTTTATAAAATATTTTGGTATACATACATATAACTCCTTTTTTTTTTTGTAATTGTTACGAATGTTTGTGGGTACTTCAATACTAAGGTAATAGAAAAGTTAAAGTTAATAANCTTTTTTTTTTTGTAATTGTTACGAATGTTTGTGGGTACTTCAATACTAAGGTAATAGAAAAGTTAAAGTTAATAATATCACGATCAGCCGATGTTCAAGAGGAATAAATGTTAAGGTCAGTGCAACCAAAGTTGACAATTCAAGTATGTTCTCTGGATAATTTCTGCAGTGGTAGTAAGTATTTTAATGACAAGTTTCTGCGGACGGGTGCTGTTTTTGGCCTACAGTAAATTTTAATTTAATTGACTTTTCATGTGGAATAACATCAAAAATATTTCGTCTCCCTCCTATAAAAGCGAGTAGTATAATTTCGTAAGGTCAATTCCAAAATGAGATGTTTGGCCCGTGACACGATGTGTTCTGTTTCTGCTGCATTTATTTACAGTGCAAAAGCGCGGTAAAATTAAACTGGTAGCTGGTTCAATGCATTCTGGAAGAATATAATAATGCTGA
The DNA here is from genome assembly GCA_002778355.1 of Clitarchus hookeri. Lineage (NCBI taxonomy): Eukaryota > Metazoa > Arthropoda > Insecta > Phasmatodea > Phasmatidae > Clitarchus > Clitarchus hookeri. The sequence continues at coordinate 102,084 of NQII01005185.1, read as the reverse complement.
ATAATTCATCGGAATTTCAAGAAAAGACATAGCAATGGAGTGTCTCCACGATTGTGGGGGGACTATCGTATTGTGAGAGCCGAATGAATGCNTTCAAGAAAAGACATAGCAATGGAGTGTCTCCACGATTGTGGGGGGACTATCGTATTGTGAGAGCCGAATGAATGCTAAATATTTATACTCTGAGGTTAACTTTGCTGTTGCCATTTAATCTAGCTCCCTTCCCTCTTCCCTTTTCAACAGTTATATCTTAACAAGATATTACGCAAGCCTACATTTTCTAACTACAGCCAAGTCCGATAAAATATATTTCACAGAACTGCACCCTACAAAATGTTCTTGAAGTCATTATCTCATATGTTTTTGGATTTNCCCGATAAAATATATTTCACAGAACTGCACCCTACAAAATGTTCTTGAAGTCATTATCTCATATGTTTTTGGATTTTGTTAGCAGTTGTAGTGACGAGGTGCAGTGCTTTAAAACACTCAGTTTAATAGTCGAACAATTTTAACTCGCTTACTAGCAACTGCTTTATGTTCTGCTTTAAAAAGTTAACAAACAAATTTTTTTTTCTTATTTAATGTTAAAGTATTTTAAAGTAATTATACATGAGCGTTTACATGATAAGCAGCTACGACACTTGTTTTGGGTATTTAAGTAGATCAATGTTTGAATGTGTGTGTCTGTACGTATGTAACACATATATAAGGATTATGTAAGTGTAAAAAATTGCCTCGGGTTACTCAGCGGTAGTGGGCACCAGCCCAGCAGTTGCGCAGCTTCTTCCTGGAGTTAATTTAAAAATGTTGCTTGAGAATGACAAGTAGATGTACGGTATGATAAGGGGATTGGTGAAGGGGATGAAGAAGAGCGAGCAACGGGGTCGCCCAGCACGCCTCCCATTGGCTGCGACGAGCCGCGCACCTGGGCCTGCTCCGGCAGCGAGAGAGAGGGGGACACGTGGCAGTGACGTCGGAGCCGGGGAGGAGGGCAGGTCAGCACGAGGTGAAGGTCGCCTGCTCGTGATCAGGGGGTGCGACGGGGAGAGCTGGGGTGATGGTCGCTGCCCAGGACAGATGCGCGCCCCTTCGCCTCGTCTCACCAGACCCCTTGAGACGCTGTGTGTTGCTTACCGCCCCTCGCTCCTTGTCGCTTCATCAACCCTCTCTGGCCCGACTGGGGACAGCGCATCCCAGCGCGTCGCCATGTTTCATCACCGCAAGCTGCTGGAAAAAAAAAATCTTTTAAGCCCCCGTCACACTGTCAAAACTTTCTGTCAGTCTTGTTACAATAAGTTAAGTCAAATCAAGTTGCAAGTTTGTGACGTTGCCGAAACGTCATAAACCCCGCAGTGTTTATCTGTAAAGGTTGGATGGCTCCAATTACCATAAAATATTTTGTATTCCGGAACAGTTATAAATTTTCTTGGATGTTGGACGAGTTCAGCCAATCAGAATCGTGCACGCAAAATTGCTATTCTGTACCCCAATACTCTTTAAAGTGTCAACCAGCAGCTAGAAACGAAGTGACGTCGTGCAGATAATTAATTTAAATGTTTTCTCCCAGGACACGTGTGCTGCTGTAAATGCGCACCAAAAACAAACGCTAAAAAATGCAAAGGCAATTATTTTCATTACGCAGCAAATACGCATGACAAAAAATTTTAAATTTAGTTTTGAAACGAAAATAAATTATAATGTTAATAGTACTCGTCCCTGTNAAATTTAGTTTTGAAACGAAAATAAATTATAATGTTAATAGTACTCGTCCCTGCATGGGTTGCATAGTAAAACAGCAGCATTATCATGCATCGAAAATTATTGTTCCGTAAGTAAAAAATCAGACTAGGTGCGACAAATAAAATACTTTGATAGTATGATATTTTAATTTTTACAAACACATTCAAAATTATTTCGCCACTTTTTTTGTGGGAATATTTGATAGCAGTATTATGTCTTCACATTATATTTTCAAATATATTGCAAGGAGAACATTTTAGTGCGTGACAGGGGCTTTATAGCCGGTGCAAAATTTGAACACTTTCAAGAACCCATGTTTACTTTTTTTATTTCCCTTCACTGTGTGACCTTATGCCATGTACGCCAATCAACATGGCCATAGAGGTCGGGTGGCAGTGCCGGTTCGACTACCGAAGGCGTCATTTATTGTTAAGTATTTATTCTACAGGTGTTGATTTCCTCAGGATTTAAATAGCCTTGAGCCAGCTGTAACATCCAGTTGTCACGGACGGTTTCCGGGAGATTAGCGTGAAGGCAGCCCGTGATGGCTATCCGGGTTCGATCCCCAATGGATCAAAGCCTGGCTCTTTGCATATGAGAAGTGGCGAACCTTAGCAAATGCCGATTTTCTCACAGTACTCCAATTTTACCTAGCACGTCCTCTTTCTTCTTCATTCCCTGGAACTTGTTCCTTAGAGAAGGTTCCAGTACACGCGAGAATCAGGAAAAGGGGAGAAATCTGCATGCCATTGTTTTATGAAGGAACCACCTAGGTATCTGCCTGGGGTGATACCGAAACACCGCGAAGGACTAAAATCAGGACAACCGGACGGGGAATCGAACCCGGTTCCTCCAGTGCCTATGAATTCATGTAACATTATTTTAAAATTCAACGGAATACTCACAGTATTTTTTGGCACGGAATCTCGGAATATAACATCACAAATAAGTGTTTTGCTAACTGTGAAATGTTTCAAACTCAAATGAAGTTCGATTTGTGTATAATGTATCTGGCGTGAAATTTACACATATATATGCGCTTCTAAAAATAATATATTGTCACTCCATATACGCGAGGAAATTGCTCATTGGACATAGGTGTGCTCTCTGGGTGTGCCGGGTGTGCCCAGGCACACCCTAATGTCCAAAAAAATGTTCCTGTTTTGGATTTTTAATGTCTTTATAAAGCATGGTACGATAATATTGGCATGTGTAGTGACTACCTATGTATCTGTAATGTCTCCTGATTATTATTGAGCTTTAAATACTGCACTTTTCAAACCTAAATTTCCTTTTTATTGATTTATTTGTCTATACANTTTTTTTTTTTTTTTTTTTTGCGAAGTATGCAAGTTTGTCGGGCGATGTACAGCAGGTGGTGAATGGAGTTATTTTTACGCCACGGAAACTGGCCGCTGAATGAAAGCAGGACTGGCCGGGGAGGCGCGACCCAGATCCTGGCTGACCCAGATCCCGGGCAGGAGAAACTCCCACGTGCCCGGGAGCGTGGGTCAGGACCATGACCGGCCTCTACTTGGTGACGCAGCGGCGAGGAGCGGGGTGAATGGCGACTCGTGTCCGTCCACAGGTGGTTATCCCTCCCACCCCTCCACATCAACGCCTGCATCCCTGGTTACTTACTTCATCCTTCTCGGTGTATATATAACGGGGTGGAATTCGACCGATGAACTTAGCGAGGGGGTTCCTTATGCGAAATAAACTAAGAAATATACAAAAAAATTTAAATCTACATGTCGACATTCAAACCACTGCATCTATGTTTTTTTTTTTTTAACATAGCTAGTCTAACCCTACAACTGCACCCTTTCTGGGAAATGCAGAGGTATAAGTAAGCCTTTCCTTTTACAGATTTCCCTTATATTTTTATTTTGGCCTATGGTTTCCTTTTGTCGGACTACATAATTTTTTACATTTTTGGCATCAATGGGCTAATCCTAACTAATATTATAAATGCAAAAGTGTGTTGGTTTTTTTGTTTGTCCTTCTTTCACGTCGCAACGGAGTAACGGATCGACGTGATTTTTTCCACTGAGATAGATCGAGGGCCGGGAAGTGACACTGACTACTTTTTATCCCGAGAAAATATCTCATTCCCTCGAGGAAATTCTTATTGAAAAATGAAAAAGTGCACAAACGGTATAACAACGCAACGTCGCAACCGAGCAACAGATCGACGTAATTTCTTGCACAGAAATAGTTGGAGGGCTGAAAGGTGATATTGGTTACTTTTTATCTCAATAAAATATCTGGAAAAATTCTCAAACGATAATAGTGAAACAAGTCGGAAAAAAATTTGCCGCCAGCGCGCTCTCTTGCAATACGCTGTCTAAACCGTTAAAGATGGAACAATATAATTAGGTAAAGAATTGTGTAGAGTAAAAAGACATAAAAAAATCTGTGGTAACATATATATATATATATATATATATATATAACAGAGAAATACTAATAAGTGTTTTTAACACTTAATTCACCGAGACGTTGAGATTTATAATATGTATAGAGTATAGAAGATTAACACTAAGTAAAATTCAACTTCATTAAAAAATAACCTAAACAATAATTCTGTAGTTAACGCGAGCGGAGCCGCGGGCACAGCTAGTATAAACAATATATATGTCTAGTGATCCCCCTAACGACCTGATGTAAATAATAAAATAGAGCTTCATTCATCTCCCTTTAGTGATTTATTGTGTTATTTGTAGTCTGCGTGACGTTGCTGTTTTATATTGGAACGTTGGCACTGCGACTGTAATTTTTCTCCAGTCAGTAAACAATTGCAAGATTGCGACACGCTACGGGATTCGGTGTAGATGGTCACGTAATTTTTAAGGTTTGAAAAAATAAGCGTAATTACGACGGAACAAAATCCTAGTGGCGAAATGTTCGGAAAATTCCCCTAGTATATTTAAATTGAAATTGAAGTTAGTAAAACAGCGCCGGGGGGGGGGACTTCAACTTCACGTACCTGCGTGCACAGCAAGTTGCATATCGCGAAGGCGAACGGAACTGGTGCGACATGCGTGTAATAAGACGCAATCTCTTCTGGCAGCCTTTACTACTGGATTGCTAATCTCCCATTATTCATGTAGTTTGACACACGTGTACTAACAAGCAACCACTAGCGGTGCCCGCGTGCCTCGAGTTTACGGCGTCCTGTGTGCAGGCACTGTCCGCATGGCGCGCCAGTTCCGTTCGCCTTCGTGATATGCAACTTGTTGTGCACGCAGGTACGTGAAGTTGCGGACTCCCAGCGCTGTTTTGCTAACGTCAATTTCAAAATGTCAGATGAATTTTCCGAACATTTTGCTACTAGGATTTGTTGTTTACATTAGTCTAAAGATACCGTGGTTTGAATTTCGATTTGTCGTTTAAATAATAACATCATGTATAGGACACTTAATGCCTAATTTGACTATTAAGGGAGATATAAGTTCTTAAAAATTTAGAATTTGAAAATGTATTCTTGCAAAATATCGGAAAAGAAGTGAAGTTAATCTGCAATTATCCAAACATTGCTTTATGTTACCGGGATCTTCAACCCAAGAGTAAAATATAATTAATACCTCCTTCCATAATGAGTAACAATGTTTGACCACGCTCTTTCTGCAGGCAACATTCTTACCGTATGTGATTATGAAGTTTTGATGCTGATTTAAGGAGCAGTACATTATAATTAACGGAAATTGTCCTCTTATTGCAAACTGCCTAGAACCCACCGTTCTCTTATAAAACACACACAAAACTTCGCCTGCGGTGACACAGTGCCTAGCAGTCAGGCAATACTACCTACTTGCAGCTGCTGTGTCCACTGCAAAAACCATGGCGGAGGGCATTTTCTTTAATAATTACTGTATAACGTCGTGTACCATGCATTAATACGCTTACAGTACTGAAATTGCCTGTTTGTTGCTATTAACAGCCACAGTATGTAAGTTCCTGCTGAAAGTGTTGGTATTGCCTACATGCCTGGCATTGTATCGCTGTCGCGGAAAGTTTCACCTGCGATTGACATGAAAACGATTGCGTCCTGGACAGATGTAACAAGATAACCATTTTTATTATTTAGGCAATACAGGTTAATAAACAAGCATGAAGTGTTCGTATTTCCTGACGGCAAAAGAGTTGCCGACAAAAAGAGAGTGGCTTCCTCTGTTATATGTCATTCGCATTACGAGAGGAAGTGAAATTTCATTTAATTTCGCTTCGTTTCCTGTATTATGCGAAACAACATTTTAAAATCTCGATTTTGCAGAGCTCATATATCCATTACTATTCAGTTAAGGTATAAAATGCCCGGTATATTTCCCACTTGATTTTGCAATATCAATCACCTCAGTACGAAGTTTGTCCACCCCACCCTTTGTGTGCATCTCCCGTTGTAAGCCCATAACAAAAATTCAGCTTTCATTACTACAAGCTGATCACGGAAAAGTGAGCACTTGAATTCAACCTTTGTAAAAAAAATCACTGGCCATTAACTGCATGGCTGCCACAGAACACACTGCTATGTAGGTTCCCAGTTACGTTGGCAGCGAATTAGGGAAATAATTTCCAAGTCTTTAAGTTATACTGCGAGTGTAATAATCAAATTTATTGTAAACCAAGTATGTTTTTTTCCCCAGCTTTGTGCGCATTAGAGTACGAAATGACACCGTAGCAACACAGTTAGGTTAAATACAATTTAACGTTTGCACTGGACTGACGCGTGAATAAAGTCATTAGGCCTATTACTGTAAAGGTTTCATATGGCAGAAGGATACAAAATGAGAAAATTAGATCTTCAGCTTGGCTTTTAAAAGTGCTCAGTTAACTGTGAGCAGTCTACACGCATAATATTTACTCCAATATGAATAAAACAATAATACCACACGATCAATAAGGGGTGCCACGGTTGTGTAGGCCGGGTCGCCTGGTTTTCAGCAGGTGGGAAACGTGGCGGACGTTGCCGTTGACCGGCGGGCTTTCTAGGGGCACTCACGTTTCATTTAGCCCTTGCATTCCCCCTCTGCTACATCTTCACCTCATTTCACTCTCGCCGCTGCTCAGCACTTCTCTACTAATCGCCGATATAGACATGTAAACCTCTCATCCAACATTCAAGAAGAACTTTTAAACAAAGTATTTCGTTTCCTTTTCCGGGTCGCTGCCAACAAGTCGATGTTCTCGTTATATAATACACTCAAGTTTACTTCCAACTTTTCTGAAGCACTGCTAAAGTTATAATTCCAGGATATTCCTACTCCTCGTGCAAAACGCTTAATTAAGTCTAGAAAATTCCACTTTAGGGACATCGCACCTCATTTGTGCGTACTCAGGTTAAAAAACTTTAACATTACAAATGAAGTATTATGATTTATACGAGATAAAGTAAAAGCAGAAGTTCAGTTTAATCAAAATGAAATGCTTATTTGTTAACATAAGTATAAAACGCTTTAGTGCACGGCATATTTAGGAAACGGCGAAACGTCGTACATAGCGTGATTTAGCAAAGATTGCATTCTGAATAAGTGGGTAAATCGCAAATAGAGAGTTGGAAAGATGACGCAAATTTGTATATAACAACGTACTGCAAACCCGCCAATAATGAATGAAAGATAGTTAGTGGATTGCTACAAAAGAATTGGAATGCTAGCGAACCGCGCTCCTCCACTACTCGCACGATACTGAATAGGATACGCAGTCTGTCGTGCGTTCTGCGTGAATCAACAAGATATCAAGCAGAGGTTATACTGCCGCTTGCCCTTACCGTCCGTTCTCGCACAACACTGCACTTTTCCTTCTATAATTACACTTCGAAACCACAATGTTGCTGTTTCCTTGTCATAAAACTGATACAACTACACTCTAGAAAATTATTTGTAAACTTACCATATCAGGGTATGCGTACAGTTAAAAAGCGTGGATGGTAAAATATTTTCCCATACATGCATGGTAACGTTCCTACAGTTGCTCAGGAAATATTCAAATGTGTAGGGAAGTTCCAAACTTTGTATAGTAGCGATGCTAAACATTCCCATACTTTCAGCCTAATACGCAGTAATATTTCCACACACATATTTCCAAGTTAACCAGAATTTTTTTACAGTGTTTTAAACATAAAAAAATGGCGTAGGCATAATGTACACGTAAATATCACCGTTAGTTGTATCATGGAATGTACCCTCCTATATAGTAACAAAAAAAAAAATTTATTTCCTTAATGCAAATAAATTTTATTGATAAATTTTTTTATTATGGCTGTCCTANTTTTAAACATAAAAAAATGGCGTAGGCATAATGTACACGTAAATATCACCGTTAGTTGTATCATGGAATGTACCCTCTTATATAGTAACAAAAAAAAAATTTATTTCCTTAATGCAAATAAATTTTATTGATAAATTTTTTTATTATGGCTGTCCTAGAATATCTGTATACAAAATTTCATCTGCTTGTGTCAAAAAAACCATTTATCAGTTTTTTTATTATTACTATATACGACAGATTAATAACGATTTTGACAAGTAAATATACTAAAACCATAATGAAACCGGAAGATTTTTAACTTCATAAGAATGTCGTTCCATGTATTATTTATGTACATGCTGGAAACCTTTGAAATATGTATGAAATACTGAATTCTTTGCTACCCATTGTGTTCAACGGTGCTATAAAGAAACGAAGTCATTTATTTAGATTTGTGTCAAACATTGTTCATGTCGGGGATGCCATTTCTTCCAAAAAAGTTCGTTTCTGTAGTTTTTGCATAGTTACTTATCAAACCACAGTTTTTCTCGTTTTGTAATACAGAACTAAGCCAAAACCTTTAAAAAATTTAAACAAACGAAGATGAAAGATAGTTCTATATTTTATTTAAGTTATTTTAATTATTATTTTTTAAAAAACTCAAGGACTGCTACAGATAAAATATATGATTCCTTGTAAGCATTCAAAAATTAAAAACTAATACAAAATATAATTATTTTGTGCGCGATTACGCAAACAACTTGATTACAAAAACCTTAAAATTGTTATTTTGGTGTGTGTTTGTGAAATAAACATTTAAAGACACACACACACAAATGCAAACTTGAATTTTTATTTCCTAGAAATGTTATAACAAACAATGTGTAGAAACTGCATGTCGTTTGGCAGCCAGAATAAGCAAATGGGCTGTTCCGCAAACAGAACTCTCGACACGTGTATGCGGCGTGGAGGGCCTTTAGCACGGCGCATGCGGCGGCGTGTGAAGAGTGAGTGCTCTTTGTTCGCCCAAGGCCACGCGGTCAAGTGGAGAGCGCCTTTTGTGGCTCGCGAGATACGCCCGCCCTGCCGCGGCGAAAGGAGACAAGAGTGGTCGGCCGAACGTGAAGAGGTGGAACCCGGGCCGGTGAAAAGGGGAATTGACGAAATCCTCTCTGCTCCAAGTTCTCTCAGCGGTTTTTATCCCATCTCGAGGTTCGAGGACACTGGAGGAACTGTGCGGGGTACCTGCACTTGCGGAACGAGCAGAAATTTCTGCCGGTGGTTCACTGTTAGTTAAAAATACTTCCCAAAATTCTTCGTCCGCGTATACGATACAGAATTTTCCTAAAATACCGGAAAAAACTCTGCGAGGAAATTGTTTATGGATAACGGGGTAGAAAACGTAATAAGACCTATGACCTAACATGAATATTAACGGACAGACGCGCCCTTGAAAACTGGGAATTAAAAGTATTTATTTGCAAAATATCAGAAACTACGAGAGATAAAACAAAAAAAAATTGAGAATAGTGTTGGCCTGATTTTATATCTGACATCTGTGGAAATATCACTGAAGTCAATATAATATTCACCGAAACTCGGTATCAGTGTTTATTTCACTGGTGCCTGCACGTTATAATAATGGACAAGATTAGAAATATTTCTGCCCGTGTTGCCTAAGTAGCACTTTGCTATCTTTTGTATTTTAAGCACGTCATTCATGCATATGCTCTATAGAAATATGGAAAACTAATCTAGTCTTAGGTCTGTATTCACTGTAATTTGTGCATATTTTATTAGGAAAACGTTACGCATTATAAATTATAATCGTTGTTAGCGAACGACGACTGAAGGTTCTGAAATCAGGATGATATATTTCAGAGGAAATACTCAATCGTCTTCCTCTAAAGCTTGAAGTTGTGGATCGAGTCGCAGCTATCAAACGCCAGCTGATCTGAAAGCTAAAATTTGTAAGCGATTCCCTTGTCAACTACTTCCGTGCGTTGGAGAAAATGTCCAGTTGCGAAACTGACTAGAATGGAAACAAATGCCTCTAGTTTCTCACAGACTTTAATAGATTTGACTAGACACCTACCTGAAAACAGACATGTCTGGCCTAATTTAATTTATTATTCATTTCAATTATTTATTTAAAGCAAACGGGATCGTCAGACATTATTTTTTTTAAACTAATTCCTGAAAAATTGCATTGCCCTTTTGTTTATGCCAAATTATTGAATCTGCTCTTTTTTCGTATACAATATTTCAAATAGGAAAGTTGTACCGAAATCTTGCTAAAGACTGGCATATGAGTTTCAAAAATTGGATACACGACAGAAAAATATCTTAAGATCAGTTTTAAAAAGAAATTAAATGTTAAACAGAAAAGTGTTGAATTTTTGATAACTAAGGCATACACATTTCTTATTAATATTAATATCAGGAAATTAATGAAGCTGTGTAATATTTATAACTAATTATTACTGGTTATTTTTATTTAAAGACTGTATTTTGTTTTGTTTTTTTGCATGTGTACAGTTGATGTGATCCTGTCAAGATTGGAATATTATGACATCAATCTTCCCTGAACTGATGGCTAAATTTCATCGTCATCCCTCCTTACAGTCAATGTTATTCATTGCTCATATCTTAGAAATGTATGCCATTTTTATGTTCTTCTTATTTTTATTGTGTTCCTAATTTTTTTGTGCCTGTGTAATATATTTTATATTTGTAGCATGTTTTTACTTCCCAAGGCTTTTATGGCTATGTGAACACACGTAAAGATTTATTAATAAATACTAATAAATAAAAGTTCTATTTAGCCTTAGTTCAGGCTAGAAGTAAATGTACCACTGGCCATAAAAAATTAAGTTGAAGAAACGAATACACTTGCTATATTGGCCGCAGTTTTGAAGACACCATGCTGAACTGATACGAGGTAGAGTACAGTTTAAATTACAAAAATAATTTTCGCAGAGCTTTGAGTTGGGGGTGGGAGTGAACACAGGGGTGGCAGTGTAGGGGAGAGGTCTCCCCCTCTCCTGAACGTCTGCTGCTGGAGGGAGGGAAACCACGTGACACTGCTGATGCTACACACACCAAACTGATAACATCGCTCCCTAGTACTGCGATGTTATACACCGTCGACACAACTTATGTTTTTTTCGACAGATAATACGCACATGCGGAGCAGCTCTCGGCTGGTCTTACTCTGCTGATGTCGCTACTGAACTGAACAACCCCGCCCCTTCATGCTGCGGCAATAGAATCTCTTGACTTGTTATGATGCGTTGTGGACTTCTGCGCATTATTTTCTCATTTTCATTTTACTATAGCACTTAAGTACCTCGGTATGTAGGCCTTTTGTAAGGTAACTTCCAGTGTCGCATTGCGTGGGTAGATAAGCAGCTATCGCAATCCACCCCCTTTTTTTCCTTGTGGAAGTTAAACAGTACCCTCCTACTCCCCTGGGATACCACACTGGCACTTAAGAGGATGCATTGCATGTAGGAAGTTTCTACTTGTGCTCGGCAGTTACTACGAATGTCTTGGCATCCTCGTACGGATGTCACGATCAAGAACAGCGACTCTACAGTACCTATAAATTTTTCTTTCACACTCTGCTTATCTGGCATCCATCATGATGCTCCGTCGTTTTACACATATTTGATGACTCTTCTGGAAGGTTTGTAATGCCCTAGTAATAATATTTTTCGAAATAGACGCTTGGGCGTCTCCCGTTAGTACCCTACGAGCCACGACCGAAGAATTTCCGCATCCCGGTGGAAATAATTACGTGCAGCCTGAAAAGGGGACATTATGGTGTTCCTTTACATTTAAATGAAGTTGGAGGTTTCGTCTGCTGGCTTGTGAACCCCGCCATCCTTGCTGAAAATCCGACCACTAAACGCCGACAAGTGAGCTGCCATCCAGCATTGACCACAGCCCGGCAGCCGGCTGTCTTCGTGCACGTCAAGATACATACTATACTACCGGGCGCAACGAGTGTCGCCGCTAGCGCTGCACGCAGGGTGATCACGTGATTCATGACGTCACTGTGCCTTGATTCCTCCCACTCCCCAAGCGTCGGGAGTTTCAAGACGCACAATAACGAAGACCAGAAAAAAAAAAGTAAAAGACTATTTTTTGGTTCCATGTGCATGCGTCAATTTAAATAAATAATTTATATTCGCTATTATGCCATAAGCCAACTGATTATTAAAATGGCAATGTTGCGATATTTCTTCCCCGGTTGAGAGGGGATGTAAAATTCTGATGTATAAAATGGCCAGGCTGGGGCCGTCTCGAGTTATTCGGCTCCAGTCTGCGTCATCGTGCATTTGAGATAAGTATTGTATTATGGGACCCTTCTGGTCAAAGCTAATATGGGCATTTGGCGTTCCATATTTTGTGTTGGGTTTTCATTATGAAAAATTTTATAGACATGATAGCAGGTTTCAGTGCATTTTCTAGTAAAGTATAAAGTATTCAGTGTGCCATAAATATATTTGGAAGAAGCAACGTGGCTTGTAAATAATGTAACCATCCTAAGGTTTGATTACGCTTGCGTGAGCAACTTTTATTATTAATGCTTTCGTAATATCACATTGGGGGAACATTTTAAAATAAATATTTATACAGCTATTGTTGGTATAAATTAAGCCCCAAAATAGTATTAAGGAAAAATACGGGGTTTTAAAATGAAATTGTAACTGCAATATATATGAATGTTGTTTATAAGAAATTATCTACTATATCATAATACTATATAAAATGAAATTAAGAATCTTTGCTTATTTCACAGGGTGTGTTAAAGGGTTCTTGTGGCAAAGTATCGCAGATTTTCTCCTATGCTTTTAAATTATTCTGGTTTTGGATGGATGAGAAGTTTTGACCTGTTGAAGAGAAATAATTTGAATTACTAATTTTCTTTCTACCTGCCAACTGCTGAGTTGTTGGTGGTTATTGGACTTGGGGCGGTCAGGATGTTGGCACTTTACATGTGAGGCGCTGGTGACGATACCCTGGGGTCACACATTCTTTGCTATAGTTAAATAAAGCATTTTGTAGTGAATGGCTTTTATAAAATACAATGCATTAAGTACATATTATACATGCCGAGCCACAAATTGCAAGATTATTTAGTGTAAAATTTTAGCAGCGGCGATGAATCCTCTTAAGTTTAAATAATTTGGAAGAACTATAAATTGTTGGTAGTTTGCAATCTTTAATTACTCTCACTAAAGTGCTGCCATTATAAAAGGGACGTTTTCATATCAACAATAGCTTCGTTTCCTCTATAATATTATTTTCATCCAATTGTTTAGGGAAATGTGTAGTATTTGATTCTAACTGTCATAATTTAATCTACACATAGCCTATAAAGACTTGCAACACAGAATCAGTAATTATTATATTAGTCTGGTGTGAACCCATCGTCGTCTCATTAGCTATCCACTAGAATCTGTCTGCTGAGGTCCCTCTGGTTCCATCCCAGGCCTTGAGAGAACTGGGATTTGGTCAACGCCACCGTGGTGTGGGTATTTTCCCAGAATGCTTCCTTGCATGCATTCCGCCACTGCTCCAACTCACCTAAGTGCTGTTGGGAATGACAGGCCTTTCACTCGAGAACAGATTCCTCCCATCTCATACCCACTGACACATTCAGAAGTGGTAAAAATGCGCAAGTATAACTGCATTTGTAATCTGATATTCAAACATGACATAGCAAACTGTGACTGCGACCAAACGAAACAGACGATGGAAACCAGGAAACTCATCCTGAACGAATGTCGTACAATTATTCCTCCTCGGTGGTCTTCAGGAATAACATTCTGCTTCTCCAATGGCAGTCAACTTCATTCATGACCTGCATGATATTGATAGGTGTTAAGTATTGTGTATAGTTTACATCATATAAATTATTTATGCTCTCTATGTGAATCATTATGTTAAAGAAAATATTGTACTATGTCCGATATATTATTTTTAAATTTTGCTGCACAAATTATATGCGTTTTTCATTAGACGTGCAAACACGTGCTCTCGCTCACACAAACACCCACATGTATTGGCCTAATGTGATTTGGGTTGTTCTCTATTTTTCTGTCACAGAGCATGTGCTATGAAGTGCATTACCGTCTGCCCAGCGACCCCCTCCCCTTAGCACCTTCCCGCGATGTAATATAGCAAAAAGCTTTTCTTTTCTTAAAGCAGCTTACGGAATGATGAGGAGTGGAAGGGCGAACTCGATTACCGTCTCTTTGGCACTTTTGCTCGGCAAACAGAAAGCCGCCAAGAATGGATGTGCATGGCGCAGGTGGGCAGAGAATTTCAAATGTTTCTACCAGGCTAAAATCCAGTTAACATCCGCTGCCCAAACAAAGAATGCCTTCGCCGAGAATGGGAAAACACGCTTGCGCGAAAATGTAATTTACTTCTCGCATTCATAGTCATTTCTAAACAATTTAACAATAACTTTGAGACAAAGAGCACTGTCTTGTTTTGAGATATTTTATTTAAAGTGTTCAAAAGAATCATTGATGGATTAAGTCTCGTACAAACGTCTTACATATAGTTGCACTCTCTCATTGTCAATGTAAGAACTTGCGGTTATTTGGTCAAGTTAATATGTTTATAGAAATACATAATGCTATTATTTTAATCATTGAGTAAAATTTGAAATAAAAAAAATTACGTATAATATTAAAAACCGTATTTGCTTGGAGAGTTCATATTTTACCCCAAAAGATTCATAATTTCGGTTATTTTTCTTGTAATAAACACATCTGGTTTTTTTAAAGGCCCTGGAATGCTAATGACTCGATGTTACAGTTGTTCCTATATAAATTTCTCAACCTTAACGAACAAAGTTTTGTAGCCCAAAACCAATCTCTCTATTTCTCTGTGTTTGTCTCGCGCACAAAAATGTTGTATTAACTTATTGATTTGAAAAATACTTATTACTTGTACAACCTATCACTCTCGTATAAAACGTCCGAATCCTCACATATTGCTTTATTTCACTTAGGTGAAATGTTGCGTTGCATCCGGTAAAAAACGTAACGCACAAAATATGTAGTAACAAAAACCATTAATTTTTCCATCAAAAATTTTTAATTTACACGTACAAAATGTGAATAAGTTGTTATTCGTATGACAGCTACCAGCGTGTGTGATTATTTTCTTAAATGTGACGTCATTTGATTTTGAATAATAATATAAACATTACAATTTAAACCAAATATTTAGCTTTTTTTTGGTTGTTAGATAATAGCCTACCTATGGCAACCTGAAACGACCTACCTGGCGTAACGTAACCTGACCTAAAAATCACATTACAAATTCCATAATGCCGTGGATGAATAGAATGTACAGAGTTAATGTTCGGCATAGGATACCTACAGGGAAAATGTTTTACGAAATATATGTTGATATGATGGAGAATTGTAAATTTCAACAAGTTTGAGTTTTTGAAGCTGGTGAATCATTTGCTGTTATTAACATGCGTTTGGAATTTATCAATATTCAAGTTTGCCAGGCAGTGAATTTTTGGAAGTTGCTTTAATTTTCCAATACAAATATCCAAATTATCAGAAAGCAAAAACATGGGCAGTTTTGAGCCGAATGATATAATTGCTTACGGAACACGTAATGTGTGCAGATAGCAGACAGAGTAAAGTAATTAAAAAAACGATAGTCTCAGAAAATAAACTACTCTTAATTCCTTTTACTCTGTATGCTTAGTGAATTTTATTTGTGACAAATAACTTGGAAACCTTTCAAATGTCTGGAATAACCTTAATATACGGACGTTAACATATAAACTTTAACTTTGGTCTCGTTCCCGATGGTGCACAATGGCATTGCTATATTATATTTAAATATGTAATTAATTATCTATACTACAATACGAGAATACATAAGTTGTGTGTAAGCTATACATTTACATTTTTATTTTTTAAATGCACAAAATTTATATTCTGGAGACAAGTTTTAAATCATGAAATCTAGTAAAATATATTCGTTTTCATAGTTACCAAGAATTAATCTTAACCCTTTGCACTCTTAAGTTGAATTAGGCAGACCCTATTAAAATTTTTATTCCAGTATTTTAAGGTTGGTGTCCAGTTGCCAGAATTATGTTGCGTGTTACCCTAATATTCTGGAATGCACCTGGCAGGAGCATAAAGGACTAGACTGTGCTTGCTCTTAACCATTTTTCTTTACCATATGTTGTACTCAAGTGGTTTGTATAATTTTATTTGATTGACGTCATTAAGTATGGCCGTGTGTAATGCAGGGCGATTACTGCAATAAATTTAAATAAATGAAATAATCTCTTGGGTATTATAGCAGAGGTGAAGGAATGTCACCGAAGCAGTGCCGAGATTCACGACAATAAACACATGACTTAACACTTTGAAGGCGGTACAGATTTACTGGTAGTTAAGACAAGCTAGAAGTGAGTTCCCTATTGTATGATCATCAGTTCTGTTGGTCTCTGTATTCCCATTTACAACAGCCCTACCGGTTCACACAACACTGGATACGCTTGTTGCCCCGGACAACTTTCATTACTGGCCAGCTCTCTGCCAATATTACTCCGAGTTGGAAGTGACGCAATAAAATTTTCTTTCCTATGCAGAATGATATAGTACAATCCATCCTGTCGATTTGAGTGATTTTCACTATAAGTGTTGCTGACGTAATGTTACGTTCCAGAGGACCTTATGAAAACTACTGGCCAAATAATGTTTCTTCGCCAGCGTCTCCAAAGAATGCGGTTGTCGCCTCATCGCGGCAAACTCCTCGCAACTAAGTTAAATCCAGGCGACGTGTTATTACGTCGGCGGCACTCAAAGTGTTAAACTATAATTCAACTTGAAACACTTGTCTTCGAGAGCGGGCCTGTGTGTTGCAGATCCATACGTGAAGGTCTACTTGCTGTGCCAAGGAAAGCGCATCAAGAAGAAGAAGACGACGGTGAAGAAGTCCACACTGCACCCCGTCTACAACGAGGCCCTGGTGTTTGACGTCCCTGCTGAGAACGTGGAAGACGTCAGTCTCATCATCAAGGTCATCGACTACGACAGGTCGGGTGCCAGTCTTCAAAAGAATAATTTGATTTAATTTAACTTGGTACTACTGTGCTCAAGGCCATGATTTACCAATTATATTTTATTGGTGGGTGTAGGAAAGGGGACGCCCTGCCAACTAGGGTAGGTTTGCTATCTTTGAAAATGTATGTATATAAATTTTTTTGCTTCACACTACTAACCAAATAACGTTATTTTCATTTATTTTTTTTGGGCAAAGATCATGAGCCCATCCACTAGGGTGAGGGTTCTTTAGGGCTCACGAGGGTGTGGTAAATAAATACTATAAACAAAATCATAAAAATCTACAGGTATTTTGGAAGCGACTATAGAAAAACCAAGAAACAGAAATCACGGATAATATTTTTAGTTAACACAATAAGTAAATATTTCGCCAGCACGATATATTACAGGCGAACTATTTATTATGTTGAAATTTTGCACGCTTTAGTGCAGTGTAAGATGCCCCGCTAAAGGAATGTATCATACTATCAAAACATTTGCTCACTAAAGTAGTCAGAGACTGTATTTAGAACATCCCTTTCTTGAATTTTCTCTATTGCTTCCAGAATCGTGCAAACTTTAATTAACATTTTCAACATTGATTTAATATACCACAGCCTCTAAAGCATCACTGGGCTTTCTGTTTGGCAGGGGAGTTCCTTTTTGTTTGGGAGGAGTGTAATTCATCTTGGGGACTAACGGCACCGCTATTTTCTGTTTACTGTATCCATTTCCACTTTTGTAGATAGTTGCTCTTCTTTCATTTTAGGAGTTTAGGTCTATTGCTTTAATTGATAGGGGGTAGGGAGGCATAAGAGAGAAACTGGAGGTATAACAGTCAGTCTTGGGTATGGACTTTGTTATCTTTCACACTACAGGCACGCTTTTGTCGGCTTGATGTACTCTATATGTTTTCACCTTTGGTGCACTGTATTTTTTGTTTCCCTTTGGGACTATTTATTTGATTAGTAGGGGTTAGGTAGGGGAGACAGAAATACTTGAGGTGTTACCGCCAGCCTTAGGCTTGATCATTGTTACCTTCTACACTCCTGGCAAGCCA
Organism: Clitarchus hookeri; assembly: GCA_002778355.1. Classification (NCBI taxonomy): domain Eukaryota; kingdom Metazoa; phylum Arthropoda; class Insecta; order Phasmatodea; family Phasmatidae; genus Clitarchus; species Clitarchus hookeri. The sequence continues at coordinate 83,928 of NQII01005185.1, read as the reverse complement.
TTGTTTACTTACTATAATATGTTTTCACATTTGGGGAACTTTAACTTTGTTTAATTTAAGACTATTGCTTTGGGATTACGAATTGGTGTGAGAGAAACTGGAGGTGATACCATCAACCTTGGGCTTGGTCAATGTTATTATTTACACTGCATCCATGCTGTTGTCGGCATACTGTATATTTTTCTACTTTTGGGATCTTTACTTTTGTTACACCGTCGGACACTGAGACAATTACTTTATTTAATGGGAGTTAGCAAAGGGTGAGAGAGATAATGAAGGTGTTACAGGTAGCCTAGTGATTGGTCATTGTTATCTTCTGCACTACTGGCATGCTATTGTCGGCTTAATGCATGTTTTCTCTTTTGGGGAACATTATTTTTGTTTCACTTTCGGACTTTAGAATTATTTCTTTGGTAGATAGTGAGCTGTGAAGGTCCAAGCGAGATATTGGAGATGTCACCATCAGCTATTGGTTTGGCAATTGTTATCTTCTACTGTGCTGCCATGCTATTGTCGACCTGCTGTAAACTTTTTCAATTTTGGGATCTTTATTTTTGTTATACCCTAGGACTTTGGGACAATTGCTTTGGTTAATGGTGGTAGGAAGGGGTATGAAAAGTACTGGAGATGCTATTGTCAGCCTTGGTCTAGGTCATTGTTATCTGCTGCTATACAAGAACACTATGGCCGGTTTAATGTTAATGTTTTCACTTTTAGGAATCTTTACTTTTGTTTCACATTGGGACTATTCATTAGAATGATAGGGGCTAGGAAGAAGTGAGAGCTATACTGGAGGAGTAAACGTTAGCTTTGGACTGGTCATTGTTACCTTCTGCACTACTGGCACGATTGTGTTGGCTTATTGTTTGTTTTCACTTTTGGGGTATTGTACTATTGTTTCACTTTTGGACTTTGGGACCATTGCTTAGGATAAGGAAGGTGTACGAGAGCTACTGCAGATGTTACCATCAGCCTTTGACTTGGTCATTTTACCATTCGCACTAATTACATGCTATTGTCGACTCACAGTTTAAATTTTCATTTTTAAGGATTTTTAACTTTGGCTTCACTTTGGCACTTTGGTTCCTGTTGATAGCAGTAAAAAAGGGCCCGAGAGACTGTATAGGTATTAATGTCAACTTTGGGTTTACACTACTAGCACACTATTGTCGGCTTACAAAATATTTTTCCATTTTTAGACTTCTTACTTTCTATTAAACTTAGACACTTCGTGGCTATTGCTTTGGTTGATGTGGGTTAGAAATGGATGAGACGGACACTGGAGGTGTTACCGCCAGCCTTACAATTGGCCATTATTATCGTCCACTCAACACGGTGACGGCATTTTCTTCTGCCATTCTCTTCACGCGCTCTTCTCTCTTGAGGTTCTCTTGAGATGGACTGTGGAAAGTAGTGGATAACTCATGTTGTTGAACGGTGGAAGTGGATATGTGAGTTTCATTATGAATGGATTTGCCATATACGTGTCCATTTTTGCAAGGATTTTACCGCACTCAAAACTGTGCTTGTGCTGTCTAGATATTTTCCTATTTATCTGTACATAATTCCACTTTTTATTAAGTCTTATATCGATAAGGGTTTTTTCTCATTTTATTTAACGAGGTATGTATCTTTCTTATCGTATTGCAGAAATTGACGTTTTTCTAATATTTAACTTCTAATATTCAATTTCAGATAACCATCTTTCATGGTTTCAATAACGTTACTTTGCTTTTGTGGCCACTATATTGAATAGAAAGATCAAAAGTTATGTGCTTGTATTCAGCAATTTCTAGTGTTACATATAACAAGTAGAAGGGAGAAAACATTCATGTCTAATGTTTGCGGGATTCTCGCATGCTGGTTGTTGACATACATAACTTCTAGTTCTCGACTTGTCGGAAGGTGAAAGCATGTTTGGTTTGTACGTTGATGGTACACTTTGTCAACATAAGCAAGCTTCATGTCGATATGAGAATAAATGACAAATATCCGACCGAAATGTCATATCTCGACAACTCTGTTCCTCTTTGGCTTTAGCAGTTGTGAGAATAATAACATAGTTGTTACTCTCTCAGAAAAAAATATTTGCTTTTATCCCTTATTGTATCGCTCTTCAACGCCTTCACATGAAAATTTGCTTCCAAAACCGTGAATTAGCTCCGCCTGAAAGCTCAACTGTTGACAACACACATTTGGTCTCTACTATAACTCAAGCCATATGCGTATTAAACGCCTCCAGTTGTCAAACTTATACAATAATGGTTTGGTAAACCATATTCAGTAATTTGTCAGTTCCCGTGACGACAAAACAGAATTAGCAAGCTTAAAAAATACGTCATCAGTTTTGTAAACAAGTTCAGGTCAAATTGTATGTTGGAAAACAGTCTGAAATAAATATTTAAATTTACATCTAGGCGATGAGACTGCAGTGTAATTTCGGCAACCATCGGAAATGCTCGAGCTCTCTCGTCAGCTGTGGATCGACGTTGCTGTTACATACGTGTAGTGTATGGATGCTATTTATTTCTTCCCGTCATCATAGATTTTTAACTAACCTAGATTATTGTGAGTGGTTTCGTTGCTTTCGCCGAGAGGAGCCGAGCATATCCGACGGTTGCCGAACTTGCCCCCACAACAGTGACCCAAGCACGAACGGCATGTGTGCGCAGGATCGGGCACAACGAGCTGATGGGTTGCACGGCCATCGGCTCAAGCTTCATCGGCGTGGGGCGGGACCACTGGCTGGAGATGCTGGACAACCCGCGCAAGCCCGTGGCGCAGTGGTACCCGTTGCTGGAGGCTGTGCCAGGCCAGATCCCGGCCACGCCGTCACAGCCGCTGCCCGTCAGCCTCAGCTGCCTCAACGGCAGGTACGCTCCTCCCCCTGTCCGCGTCGCCGTACTAGCACATGTCTGGTGAAGAATGGACTACTTTTCGTATGATTAAAAAGTTTATATATAAGTATATGTATACATATATATATTTATACATATTTATATGTATACTGTATAAACATTTAAATACATATATATACATACGTATATATGCATATGTTTGTGTATTTACATACATATATATGTATATATTCACTTATATGTATATAAATTCATACATATTTTATATGTATAACTAAACCCCTTACATATTTTAATTAACCATTTTTAAAATCAAATTTAACTAATTAAATTTAAAAATATAAGGTTGTATAAATATACATTGTTATNAATACATATATATACATACGTATATATGCATATGTTTGTGTATTTACATACATATATATGTATATATTCACTTATATCTATATAAATTCATACATATATTATATGTATAACTAAACCCCTTACATATTTTAATTAACCATTTTTAAAATCAAATTTAACTAATTAAATTTAAAAATATAAGGTTGTATAAATATACATTGTTAAATGTAAATGCGTAAAAATTTATTTGTTAAGTTAATTTTTTTATTAAAAAAAAAACTTAAGTTTGTACGGAGTATAAATATAATTTTTTATATTGGCTGTAGGTATATTTTTTTTATTCACAGCTGGAATTTAATTTTTGATTTAATGTTGTAAGTGTATTTTTGAATTCACTATCAAATATCTACTTTAATTAAAATCGCTTTCAAAAATAATTTAATTAGTTAATTAATTATTTTTTTAGATTTTGTTTATATAGATAAATGTTTTAAATTATATGAAAAGTGGATCATGCTATACCAGATACTTATGAACTCATCGTCACTCGCCCAACGTCAGACACTCCAGTGCATCCTGGCGGCGGAAATTTTTAGTTGCCAAACTTTTACCATTGAGCTTCTCAACCTGAGTAAAATAAACCTCAGTCGTGTGGGGATACCAGTGGACTCCCACCAAGGCGAACCGGGTTCAATCCCCGGCCTGGTCACTCCCGGATTTTCGCAACTGGCAATCGTGCCGGACGATGCCGCCGGTCTGTGGGTTTCCTCGGGTATCTCCCGTTTCCCCCGCTCTTTCATTCCGGTTCTGCTCCGTGCCCACCTCGCTTCACTCTCATCGGCTCTGACGGTTAAGAGCCGCCCCCAAGTCTCCTCACTCGCTCACTGAGTCGTGCGCGTGTGTGTGTGTGCCCGGCAGGTGAAGCAACGTGTTCACCGCGTGTTGGCGCCAGCAGACGAACCTAGTGAATCCGCTGCCGGAAGCAGAGCAGCCGGCGAGGTGAAGCAACGCGCCTGTAAACCTTGTGCGACGACGGTCGTCGTGCAGTGCGTGTGTTTCTTTGAGTGCGCGTGCGGCGCTGCCGCGGACACCCCCACCCACCTTCCCAACCCCCTTCTTTTCTACTCTCCGACACTGTCGTCAACTTCCCTGTGGACCCGCATGTTCGTCCGCCAAGACACGTACCCATGGTCTGCTATGCATAGAGTTCTTCAGCACCGACATGCGTGTCTTCTTCACACAAGGGAAAAGTAAAAAATAATGTGTCGACAATATTTTAAACTGTAAATAATTCTCTCCCTAAGTCAACAGTTTGAACTCTGCACTGTAAAAAAAATTATTTAACAAACCTGTTTCTACTTTTCTAATGCGAAGCTTAAATGTTGAGTATTTTCTGAAAACAGTATTTTCCCGTGCGAGATGTTTCACAACTATCATTACTTTAAGGACTATAAAACTATCAGTATTTTTACTGCAACTTTCAACGGTAAAAAAAAACGCTTAGTTGAGTTTTACTTGCTGGCTGTTAGTCGATGGTTTAACTAACAAAACAATCAAATTAAAAATAATACCGCATCATTATGTTTGAAAATCAACACTTTTGTCTGTAGTTTTTCTGACTTTTGGCAAATTTTGAGATCGTTCTTTCCACGGTAGTGAACAATAAATCCAATATAAATTTACGAAACTATTTTGTAAAAAATACGCAATATTTAATTAAATCGGGGTTTGATATTCAAGAACTCTAAAAAAATTTTGCTCAAGTTTTTTTTTATGTTTGAAACTTTGTTTTGTCGTACCATAAAGTACCTTATTTTTCGTTTATCTTATTTTTCTTAACGCAGCCATGTTTAACATTTGCAGTATTATTTTCGTATCACCAAATTTATTCACGCCGTTTTTTTTTTCGAACCAACGTTTCTCCTCCCCCATCCTCGCCGATATAATCATATAAACGTTCGTTCTATATTTTCAACATTGCCCGACATTGTGTTAAATGACTTTTCCTCGTAATGATCGTAAAAAAATAGCCCTTATATTGTCTGCTGGTCATGTAACGCACAATTCAAATTATAAAGAAAAAAACCAGTGAAATATTACCTATAAAACTAATTACTTTTCTTTCGAAAACGTGTTTTTCTGGTCTCAAAATATGACTCGAGCTTTAAGTTCTGCTGTGAGCAAGAATATCGCAAGTTAGGTGTCAGTTTTCTACGTTGACCATCGAGGCGTTGTGTTAAGATAATTATGTTTTCCAAAGTCGCCAATACTGTTATGCTTAATGCACCACAATAAAGTATTTCTTTGACTCAGTGGCGTGTAAGTCACACACCATAGTCTCTTATATAGAAGAGAAGCCACTGCTCCGTTCCTAATTTTATCTTAGGCCGTGTGGCTTACTATTCGATCCTAACTTACATGCATGTATGTAAACAAATGAACGTTGTCTAGAGCGTCTGTAATTAAATTAAACAATAACGTAAAAATTACTCAAATATATAGGCTTCTGAAATTTGACTGGTCCTAAAATAAATTCGCGAAATCTTTCCTTCCATAGTTATGGCACATTTTACTTCTATTGTTTTTCAAGCAGGAAAAATGGCTCCTTACTGCATGCTCATCGTTGGTAGGAACTCTCCCTTTCCCATTTTTATTAAAGGGTCTTAATGACTGCTTATTATTTCTGCACGCTCTCTAGCGTTGTCTTTTAGCGTCGTGTTTGTTACGACAACTGGAATATTCCTGCTACTTGCGTTCTCATTAGTTTTCGTTTCTAAGGAGTATTTCCTTTTTCTTTTTACGCAACAAACGTTAAGTTTTTAACAGCATTTCTCGGGGAATTTCGAGGAATTGGCTATTTTGAGATGTTGCCAAATCGGAACAGTGCGAAGGATTGACTGTTTTGAGTAGGTGCTGCCGAATTCACTCGATCTCTATCTTCTTCGCGGCTTTCGCGGAACTATAAAATGCGCCCAGTTTTCTATTCGCAGCACCGTATTAAATAACAAAATATACGTTACTTAAATTGATTTTGACAATATCTGTGGCATAAACGTTTCCCATCAAGACACGGACGTGATTGCGTCTCCGCTTTTAAATTGGCACTATGTGAAAACAATCCTGCCTGAAATCACATATAGCTTGACTTAAACAGCGGGTGGCTCAATTCAGGAAAATTTGCATCGATTTACAAAAAAATTGTTTTAAGGTTGTTTAAAAACGTTTAATATTTACTTAACTTTGCAAATGTATTGGGGTTCCTCATATTTTATATCAACATTATTAAATGACGTAGAAGCTATATAGCTGTTTTCAGAGCGTAATTTGTTCACCACATGATGAGCGTAATTAATTAAATCCATAACAGTTGCAATTTCTACACGTAGATAAATAATAAAATCTGGCAAAAGGAATAAAGTAAGGATTTCTAAAGTGCACAATAAGTAGCAAAATTCTCGTAACTCTTTTAAGTTACAGGCGGGATACATCGCAAGTGCCGAAATTCATTTTTATGAGCAGATACCGCCTCCCAATAAAAAAAAAACTAATTCGGGTTATATTCTTGGGGCAACATTCTACCCTACTGAACAACAGAAGTAATCAGCTCGTTTCATTTTCTCCTGTGGCTCATTTTCCTTCGCTCAGTTTAGTTTACCCTGCTTCAGAGCTCAGGTTTATAAAATATCATTCGTTTGCCAGCTGGAAAGTGTGAGAACTACCGTACTCTTATTAACATTCAGTAAATGGTTTCCCATTATGAATGCCACAAAACTATGAGAGATACTACGAAGTGTCATTACACCATGTCTAAGTAGGGATTCGAATCCATGTCGTCGAACAGTCTCTTTGATATCTACAGAACGGGGAAATCAGGGCTTACATAAAATAAAATTTCAAATTCACAAACTATGTTTCCAGTCACATCGCGATGTACCATAAAGTATTTCAGTATATTCGAAGGAACCCCGTCGGAACGCTACGCAGTACGTGTATTTATTATTGCTTCAATAACAGATTTTAATCAATTTAATTTTACCAACAAGCTAATTCAGTTGAACGTAATTTATACGAAATCAGAAAGTGATTTTGTGTTCTAGTATCGCTCCAGAGTCAGGCGTTTTCAAGAACGTCTCTTTAAAAGTCACGACATGTACATTAAGTGACTATGAAAATATTATGAAGCTAAAAGTCTTGCTCGCGAAGAACTAAATACTGTCATAAAGAAAGTCAGACATTGATGTGATTTTCATGTTTCGCAGATTTCTCCGCAGTCAAATGTGATGCACAGATGATAAATTAAGAATTCAAGTACCGGTATTCTCGAATTCAAAGTTTGAAATACGTATGTAACAGTCAATAAAATTTCTATCACAAACTAGACCTTCCTCATGAAAAATCTTATCTGTTTAATATATTATCTTTTTCTGAGTAACACTACCAAGAACCTAAGTTATTGCAGAGTTCACTTTGTCTCAGATTTAGACAAAAATTAGTAACGAAAGTAAATGTTAATAAATATTTTTCCATAGTTAATATGAAATTACGCCAGAGGTGTGCAATGCTTTAAGAAAATAATATAACACATATTACATGTTGATTATACATCATTTTTAGAGAAAATAGCATATATGTGCTGCATATGTCATGTGTAAATTGTGTGTTCATTCATGGTGCATTATGTATTATTATCATACTGCTAAAAATTAGATTTTACATTGAAATGTTACATATCTTCGTACTGATTTATTTTGCCACAAACATTGTAACATTTTTGTAAAATACAAAATGATTGCATATATCAATGTTTAGATCGATGTGTGTTCTTTAATGTTACAGTATTTTAAATGTCAGAGTAAAAGTTGATGTTACACTAGTGTACTGAGTTGGGTAAATATACTGTCAAATGTTGTGATATAAGTAGTATTTACATGTATTTGCAAGCTGCATATAATGTTCACGTATACCTGGATGTATATTTGCCAAAATATTGTTGAACAAATTAACGCCGTAATTGTGCGAGTACAATGTGTTTTTGAAATGTAGCTTAGTTTGATGTAAGCAGTTATCTATCTAAAATACTAATATCTGTGATATAACTTGAAACAACTGGTGCGGAATATACTCATAAAAAGTCGGTCAACTCTAAAAGGAATTTTCAACTTTATTTAATTTTCATATTTTCGTGTTTATGAAACAAACTGTGCATTTCAATTCCATATCACTAGTGTTCAAAAGCAAAATAAAAATAATATATGCGTTGTATATTTTAGCTACTGTGTCTTCATAATGGGATTTTCTTCATATAATTTCTTTGGATAAACCATCATTGCACTTTTAATGAGAATCTAATGTAAACTGGCTTTCTTCCTTTGTGCTATGCAAAATACGCAGGTTTTAATCAATCTTGAAGTAAAAAAATAATGATTTTTACTCTAGTTGTACGTAATTAATAATAAATAATATTTGCAAGTATTTTTAATAATTTATTCATTTCAGCAACCAAAATTATCGTTTTTATAACTGAAACGAAAGTGCGCGAAATTAATTATTAAAAATATTTGTAAACATTATTATAATTTTTATTACATATAGTTTGAGTAATTATTATAAAAATTTTGCTTGGTTAGATTTTTTCTAAATGTGCTTTCTGGAGCATCCAGAATGCAAATACGCTTAATTTTGATTAAACATAGGCCACTATTATTACTTGATTTTTCAAACATTTAAATATTTAAATTATAGTCAAATATTTTTCAGTGTATATACTTTCTTCTTTTATATGCAACATAAAACTATTTTTTTCTGAAACATTTTGTAGTGTGTGTGTACTACTTTTAAATAAAGTCTGCGTGCTGTACAGTCGGCCCCAATGTTCCAGTGGATGCAAATCTGTTTATACCTTAACTTGCGACCCGACCTGGCTTCGCCCGGGTACAATTTTGTTTTTACAGCGATACATTAATAAATAAATCGGGAAAAGACAATTGCAATACTTAATGATAGTAAATTAGTAAACTACTATCATATATAACATACATACATACACGTCACGCCTGTCTCCCAGAGGGGTAGGCGGAGATTATGGACGTCCATTTACTACGTTCCTGACTTACCTACCTCCTTCGCTTTATCCACATTCATACATCTCTAATATTACAATATTCTATGATAGTTGTTTAGAAAATTTCTGTGTATACAACATTAATCGTTTTGCCTCCAAAAGCCAGCACAAAAAGATTTCTGTTTCACGTGACAGGCGAAAGGGCTACGTATAGTTGTCCGCAGGCTTATTACTACTACTTATCTTTTAAAGATATATGTATGCTATCGCTGACTTTTTTGTAGATCATTTAACTTTACATAATTCTTTCGTTCATTATTTTTTTATATCTCAAGAGGGCTAGGCAGCGTATTCCACGAGAGCGCGCCGGCGGAAAGCTTTTTTCCCGACTTGATTCACTAATACCGTTAATGCTCAGCTCCTATGAGTGCTAGGGCAATTTTTAACACACACAAACCTTTCTCGATAAATGCAGATCGTAGCAGTAAAAACAGCATCCAATATCGTACAGTGGTTCTCAAGATTAGCGCAGTCATACAGACAGACAGACGCGCGGTAGGGACTTACTTTTATAATATGCAGCGATGTTTAAGAGCTTTAAAGTAACGACTTTGAATAATTGACGAACTATTCTCTGGAGGCCTGCTAACTTCATCATTTTTTTTTGGCAGTGAGTGTGTACCAGATTTATTTATGGAGCTGCTTTTAATTAAGTGTGGTGTTGATATAATTTTATGCGCTGAGAGGCTTAAGGAGAAAATTCATGTCATGTACTGATACGAAAGCAAAGATGTTTAACGTGAAAGAAGACTGTGTATTTTACATTGCGCTTTATGCTTAATGTGTATTGCACGTGCTCAGTTTTGTTGAAGTAGCTACAGAATATGCCAAAACATGTGCAGACCAACAAACTGATTATAGGTACATTTTCTTGCTCTGGCAAAACGATTCAGTAGATAAGAAATCATAGTTGTTTGGCACTTCGAAATCCGTTGACTTTCCAGCAGTTTTTACTTAGTCGAAATAACATTTGGTAATATGAAGTTATTTTGATACCAGAACGACTTTTTACTGCAGTCAAAATGCAATTGTCATTTGACAAATTGAAATGGACATAGATACTTAAAGAAACTTACGTAATACAGATGTCAGCTTCTTATTTGCTTCGAAGCGACAAAGAAAATGTGAGGTGATAAGCAGTCTGTGGCACAGATACAGTTGGCTAATGTTCTTCTGTAGTTTCATCTTCTCATAGTGATATGATATTTTAAATTTTCTTATACGCAAGCTTATCCAGACTGTACTTAGGGTCCTTTTTAACCATCCAAAATTAAAATATTACATTAACTACAGTTCAATATAATGATGTATGAAAATTTTAATACAAATTTTAGTTAAATGATTTCATTAAAATTATAAAGTAATAACTTAAAATATTTTTGATACCGAATTGAATTTTTCTATTCAGTCCTTACATATGAATTAGGTAATTGCGTGATAAAACAAATAAAGTAGCTAACATCGCTTGTGTAGACTCAAGTGCCATGAAATCACTTCGATATATGTATTTTTGGCATATTCTGATAAGACAGTCGTTTACAACGCATTAGAGAAATAATTATGATTCACGTTACTAACTGATTACTTGTTTAAAGGAATAAAATAGAAAGTGGTCTCAATGAAGTACTAGAAAATTTGCGAAAACTGTTTTTCGCAATATTATTAAAATAATTGTTATAATTAAAATTTTTATTGGATATTTAGACCCTAATGTGTGTCCAAAGCCAATGAACATAAATATAAGACAAGACAGCTGAATTTTACTTATCGAGTGGAATTATTATCCTTGCTATGTGATACATATAAAACGAAATAAAGTTTTCGTGGGAAGGTGAAAATTTCTTATTTATTCATAATTTGGATTTCGTTATTGTTAGTGTCCTTTTAGTCACTAAATTTTCTAAGTAACAAATATAAAACTTTTATCGCTGAACTGACAGTACCTTACCCAACTGCTACCTCCAAGCAGAATTAATTTAAAACCCAAATTATGATTTTAAACATGGTTTTGTTTTAACAATTAAGTAAGGGAGTGGGTGAAGACGTTTGGGCAGCTCTTAAAATACAGGTCTTTCCAGACCTTGAGAGCCGATGAGGGTGAAGCGAGTGACTGTGAATATGTAGCAGCACCAGGATGAAATGGCATGTAAAAAAGGGGGGGGGGGATTTTGGAGATCCCCGAGAAAATCTGCCCACCAGCGGCATCGTCCAGCACTGTACGATTCCCACTTTAGAAAATCTGGGAGTGACTCCCCCAGGAATCGAGCCCGGTTCGCCTTGGTGGGAGGTGAGCAGTTTAACTACTGCACAACAACGGCCCCTTTAACAAGTAGTTTGTTAGATAGTGTAAAAGTGTTATTTATTGTAAACAAATGAAAAATAATTTTTCCGTAAAATTAAAATATTACTTATTCACATATCGGTCACTAAGCTAGGCTTTTCTTGTGTTACTATAGAATTAAAAAAAAAAATGCCAACAATATATTTCACGTTGGAGTGAAAAGGATTTTGCTAAGTGAACAGGATTTTTATTGACTGCAGTAAACACTTTATTACATTATTCATTAGAATTTTTTGACTAAATGGAAGATTTACACACCACCAATGGGACAAATTTAAGATAAATATTACACAGTTTCATTTTTTAGACATTTTATTTGCATCGCCCTAAAATTAAGTAAAATCCATGCTCTATTTATAAAGTAGACACGACGCCTTTATTACCAAAGCTTTTAAGAGCAGAATGAGTATAGATGAGTAGTGTGATAAGGTAAGGCACGCAAAAATAACTCCTTTTATTATAATAAGAAATAATAAAGGTAAAGGCTTAAAATTTACACAAGAGCAGATTCAACATCAGAATTCCATAACGGTGGTTTTTTAGTTAGTGATATTTGTTCACCCCCTAACTAAAGAGCGGTAAAGCATAGAGTTTAACAACGTAAAATTTATGTATTGGTGATGAAAGCTCTTGTGAGATAAAATCGACGCATCCAAATTATTTAAACGTGTTTCCAAATGTAAACGTTTCTGTAAACGCAATGCATTCACACTGAATTAAAAACGTCATAACTCATTTTAAACACAGTATGTTGGAAAATAATTTATATGGCAAGAAGTATGCGTTTTTTACACGTCACAAATTGTGTAATATAATATATTTTTTTTACAGAAATATTTCAAGAACTTTTTCCCTTTCCATTAATAAAGCAATCTTACATTGTGTGTTCACCATCTCCAAGTAATATATAACTAACATGTTTGAATGTGTGAGATGTTTGCGTAAATATACATATATATAAAGTATACGTATATTGCAGATTATAAAACAATTTTACAGTGCAATGATGGTTTTGTATTTCCAATATATAAAAATTTGTGTAAATATTCCAGGAACTGTAGGTTACATGGCCTGACGCACAAAAATCTTGTATGTAAAAAAATCTGAGTCTTCGCATTAAACATTATTTGCAGTAATAATAATTTTAAGCTTATTTTATCCCAGGTGAGTAGCGATATCTGTAAATATGTTGTTTGAATATTAGCGTAGGCCTATACAGAATTGTGACAGACACATGAATATATTTTGGATAAAAATACTTATGTAGTAGATAAATTCTTATTTGGTTAAAACACAAATAATCGAGAAAAGCCAAAATATTAACTTGGATATTTGCTTCATAAATTTATTCGTAAAGGAATATTACGATTCACAGCTTCTTACCAAGAGCACACATTTGTGACCTAGTTATGGTTATAGTAACAAAAAAGTTTATTGACCCTTGTTTTTTTTTGGTTTATATAATATTATGGGTACTACAGGTGAAAAATAAGCTAATATATCTTTAATGCCAACTATCCGAAGCTACGGGAATCCGTGTGTGGAATATTCTATGTTTTTCATAAAAACTATACGTTTTAGGGGCGCCAGCGAAAAATCAAGTGTTAAATTCGTAGGCCATGCTGTT